>RJWM01003974.1:0-106610 GCA_004363535.1 Dasyprocta punctata
AAATTCCCAGCCCTTTCAAAATTTGTTATTGCTGTTGTTGCTGGGACACGGTCTCATTAAGCTGCCCAGGCTGGACTCGAATTTGCCATTCTCCTGCTTCAGCCTTCTGAGAAGCTGAAATTAGACACTGGCCTTTCCATCTTCCGTAGCATACTGAGCAACTGGCTTTGATAGAATGGAGGAAAGGCCTTTTGAAGGCTCCATTCCAATGTCAGCTGGGTGCCAACAACTCATAGGGGTGGAGCAAGGTTCACCAGGAGGTGCTGGGTGCTCTAAATCAGTGTCCACTACAGGTCAGTGCTTGTCCCATGGCCAGAATTCACAAGTCCAGGAATCGAAGGGTAGAAGTGGGGGTGGCTCCACTCACCACTGCCCTCAGTGACCCATTAGCGAAGGTTCTGCTTCCTGTTCCCATGACTTTATGCTCTGCTGGCCTAGAGATCTTAGTTCCAGAGGGGCAGTACTTCCACCAGGAGGCACAACAGCCCCAGTGGGCTGGAGGTTGAGGTACCACCTGGAGTATCCGGGGTCCTCAGCCTCTTGAATCAGTCAGTTAAGCGTGGGCTTAGGGTCCTGGGAGGGTAAGGGATCCAGACCACCAGCAGAAAACAGGACTTCTACTTGATGGTGGAGGTGAGGAAGAGACGGTCTGGAATCCAGAACATCTCTTGATGTTGCCAAATCCTGGGATTCAGGCCAACAACCCAATCCTAGTGGGACTACAAATGGCTCAGAGTTCCAGCAATGAAGGTCTGGGTCACCCCACCAGAAGAAGACTCATAACCTGCTGAGGTGCTTGCTGAAGATAAAGGGGCACAGCATGGGCAGCAGAAGGTGGTGTTTATAAACACCAATTCTGAGCACACAGCTACTCAGAGACAAGGGCCACAGTGTCGCCAGCACGGGGTTCTCCCTACTCCATCATGCAGGTACACTAAGCAAAAGTCTTTTTCTGCTTTTCTTATTCCCTTATCATTAACATGACACTGACTCTGTATCTACCTTCAGTGTTTCAAAACATAGCAGTTACGTTACAGGACATGAAAGAAGAATGAGCATCACTGAAGGACTTAATCTCCTCTTTTGAGGATGGGACTGGCTGTGTACAGGATAGCTATGTCATGTTAAGTGGGCTACAGTCATGTTATTGTCTTTACTTGGAGATTAAGTACACTTTAAGGGAGTATGTCTGAGAGCCAGTTGACAAGAGGTGGACCTGTGATGGTTAATTTTATTTGTCTGCTTGAGGAGTCAAGGGAGGCCTAGATAGCTGTATGTCCGAGGGAAGTTTCCAGAAGAGATCAGCCTTTGTACCAGTAGGCTGACTAACAAGGAGTGGGGTTACAGCCAATCCTAGAAGGTTGAATAGAATCAAAGCGTGAAGAGAGGCAGACTCGCTCTCTTGGCCTGAGTTGGAACATCCGCCCACTGCTGCCCTCAGACACTGGTACCCCTGCTACTTGGGACTTTGCACCTAGACTGGTACTGGCACTATGAGTTCTCCTGGTTCTCAAGCCTTTAGTTTGGACTGGAACTTACACAGTTAGTTTTCCTGGGCCTCTAGCTTGCAGACAGCAGAATACAAGACTACTCAGCCTCTATATCATGAGAGTCAATCACTTACAATATGTTGCTCTCTATATATCTGCCTATCTCTGACTGGTTCAGATTCTTTGGACAGTACTGACTAATACACACAAACCTCCAATTTTATTATTAAAGGATTCATGCAAAAAGCATAATTACCTAGTATTTCCCAGCTTGGAAAAAGCCAAAGAGCACTCAAATATGACTCCATCACTTCTACTAGAATTATCTTGCCTGAGAAAATCTAAACAAAGTCAGCAACCTCAAGATCAAAAAGAACAGAAGGGGCATGAACCCAACCACTGGCCAAAGTGCCAAGAAACTAAGGATGACATGGTGAGCAAGACACTGAAATCACAAAATGAGGACTGGAGCAGGTACCAAGCTCTTTCAGAAAGTAGGAAAACTCTTTTTTCTTTTAACAGAAAAAAAAATAAAATAAAGCAAAATTTCAAAACAAGGTAATAGGAGGGTAACAATGGTTAATACATTGTGTATTATTACCTTTAGTCATTCAGAGTATAAGATATAGGCATTTAATTGTCCTAACAATATTAACACAAACCTTTCTTTTCAATCAAATAAGACAAATTAGTAGTATAACTATCTGAACTACCCTGTATACATATTTTCTGTAAAAAATTTTTATAAAAATTTATATATATGTATTTTTTTTATAAAAGAACATGTATTTTTGTTGTTGTAGTTGCTGTTGTTTTTCCCTTCCTTCTTTTCTCCTTTAGCCCACCCCAGTTTCTCTTTCCTTTTGAAAAATTTCTTTCCATTTTAAAGTATCTATTGTACATTTTGCATCTTATTTACTCTTTCAGCTTCTCACACTAGGGAGATAATATGACGTTTGTACATATGCGTCTGGTTTATTTCACTTACGAGTACGGTCTTGAGTTGCATTCATTTACCTATAAAAGTCTCCAGTTTATCCTACTTTATGACTGAGTAGTACTCTATAAAAAGACCACATCTTTTTTATTTATTCCTCAGTTGATGGGCATTTAGGTCGTTTCCAAGATCTAGCTATTACAAATTCATGCTGCTATAAACATGAATGCACATATATTGCTGTGGTAGGATGTTTTTAATTTTTCTGGGAAGATACTCAAAAGGGGAAGAGCTGGGTCAAATGAGACCTCCAATCCTAGTTTTTTGAGGAATCTCCACACTGACTTCTGCAGTGTTTATACTAGTATACACTCCCAGCAACAGTGGAGAAGGGCCCGGCTGCCATTTGTTATTGGTTTATTTCCTGGTAAGAGCCATTCTTTCTGGAGTGAGATGGAATCTCAGTGTTCTTTTAATTTGCATCTCTTGAACATCTTTTCATGTATTTATTTACTGTTTGTATTTCTTCATCTGAGAAATGTGTATTCATCTCAGATGCCAATTTCTGGATTGGGTCTTTAAATTTGGAAGGTCTGATTTTTTTAGTTCTTTATGTTCTCGATATTGTCTGAGGAACAGCTGGCAAACATTTTTTCCCACATTGTGGGTTGTCTCTTCACTATGTTGGTGGTTTCTCTTGCTGTGCAAAAGCTTTTTAATAAGATGAGATTCCAGTTGTTGATTCTTTGTGATAGTTCCCATGCAGTCAGGATTCTGTTCATAAAGTCTTTGCCTACACCAATGTCTTCAAGAGTTTTACCTATTCTCTCCTCCAGTAGATTTAATGTTTCTGTTTTAATATTTAGAACTTTGATCCACTCCAAATTTACTTTAGTGCATAGTGAAAGATATGGGTCCCATTTTAATCTTTGGCATGTGCAGAGCCAGTTTTTCCATTTATTAAAGAGACTTTCTTCCAGTGAACATGTTTGGCACCTTTTTCAAAGAGTATGTCTGGAGTTGTTTCTGCATTTCTAATCTGTTTCATTGATCTTTAGGTCTTTTTTTTTTTTTCCTACCACCATGCTGTTTTTATCACAGTAGCTTCACAGTATAATTTTAAGTCAGGGATTGTGATGCTCTTTGCCTTGCCTTTGTTGCCCACCACTGCCTTTGCTATTCTAGGTCTCTTCTGGTTCTAAATGAATTTTAGGATTGTTTTCTCTAATTTTGTGAGATACGCTGTTGGAATTTTGATCAGAATTGCATTAAATCTATATAACAGTTTTGGAAGTATGGCCATTTTCATTACACTGGTTCTTCCAACACAAGAGCAACAGATATCTTTCCATTTTGATATCCTATCCAATCTTTTCCAGAGTAATGTTGTTTTCAATGTAGAGGTCTTTTACAACTTTCGTAAGATTGAGTCCTAGGAATTTCATTTTTATGGATACTATTGTGAAAGATGCTGTCTCCCTAATTTCTCTGTCAGTGAGTTTGCTATTCATGTACAGGAAGGCTACAGATTTTTGAGTGTTGGCTTTGTATCCAGCTATGCTTCTGAATTTGCTAGTTAAACCTAGCAGGTTTTTAGTGGAGTTTTTGTGGATTTCAATTTAGATATTATGTCATCTGCCAATAATGACAATTTAATTTCTTCCTTTTCTAAAGTTATTCCTTTTGTTTCTTTCTCTTGTCTAACTGCTCCAGTTAAAATTTCCAGGACTATGTTGAATAAGGAGTGAAGACAGTGGACATCCTTGTCTTGGTCCTGATGTTAGAGCAAAAGTTTTCAGTTTTTGTTCATTTAGTATGATGCTGGCTGTTAGTTTGTCATAGATGGTGTTTATGAGATTGAGATAAAGACCATCTATTCCAATTTTCCGTAGGATTTTTATCAAGAATGGGTGCTTGACTTTGTCAAAGCTTTTACTGCATCTTTTGAGATGACCATATGATTTTTGTACTTGGTTATTGATTTACATCTGTGGAACCATTCTTGCACTCCTGGGATGAATCCCACTTGACCATGGTGTATAATCTTCTCGATGATTTGCTACATTCTGTTTGCGACTATGTTACTGAGGATTTTTGCATCTGTGTTCACAAGGGAGATTGGCCTGTTGTTCTCTTTCTTACTTGGGTCCTTTTCCGGTTTTGGTATCAGGGTAATGCTTGCTTCCAGGAATGAATTTGAGAGTATTGCTTCCTTTTCAATTTCATTAAAGAGTTTAAGAAGTAGTGGTGTTAGGCCTTCACATTTCTTGTAGAATTCAGCAGTGAATCTGTCAGGGCCTGGGATTTTCTTTTTTGGTAGGTTTTAAATTATATCTTCAATTTCATTGATTGATATTGGTTTATTCAGGACTTTTATATCCTGATTCAGCTTTGGTAATTCATATATACCTAGGAATCTGTTCATTTCTTCTGCATTTTCCATCTTATTAGAATACAAGTTTTCAAAGTAGATAAAGATCATCTTCTTGATTTCTGCAGTCTGTTGTAATGTCACACTTTTCATTCCTAATTGCATGGATTTGAGTTTTTTCTATACTTTTTTCTGTTGTTGTTGTTCCAGGAATGGAACTCACAACCTTGCACCTGCCAGGCAGGCACTGTGCTGCTAAGCTGTATCCCTGGTCTTCTTTCCTTTTTTTTCATAAGGTTGGATAAGGATTTGTCAATTTTATTTAATCTGTCAAAGAACCAACTCTTTGATTTGCTGATTCTTTGTATTGTTTCCTTAGTAGCCAATGCATTAAGTTCTGCTCTGATTTCTATAATTTTCTCCCTTGTATGAACTTTTGGCTTAGCCTGTTCTTATTTTTCTAGATGTTGGAAGTTCACCATTAAGTTGTTTATTTGTACTTGCTCTGTTTTCCAAGCATTCCTAAGAAGAAGATTTATTATTCATTGCTATAAATTTGCCTCTTAGGACTGCTTTCATTGTGTCCTATAAGTTCCTATATGTTGTACTGTCCTTATCCTTTAAATGTAGAAACTGCTGAATTTCTTCTTTAATTTCACCTGTGACCCACTGATTGTTCAGCAGGGTGCTACTTAATTTCCATGTGTTTATGAAGTTCTTGTGGTTTCTTTTGCCACTGATTTCCAATTTCATTGCACTATGGTCTGGTAATATGCATAGGATACTTTCAATTCCTTTGCATTTACTTAAGCATGTTCTGTGCACTAGTATGTGGTCTATTTTGGAAAACGTTCCATGTGCAGATGAGAAGAATGTGTATTCTGATGCTGTGAGGTGGAACACTCTGTAGACATCTACTAAGTCCATTTGTTCAAAAGTCTGGTTCAATTCTAATATTTCATTGTTGATTTTTTGCCTAATTAATCTGTTTTTGTGACAGTGGGGTATTGAGAACACCTAATACAACTAAATTAGTGTTTATTTGATTTTTCATGTCCATTAATATTTGTTTTATATAGTTGAATGCACTGGTATTTGTTGCATATATATTTATGACTGTTATCTCTTCCTCTTGGACTGTTCCCTTTACAAGAATGTAGTGACCTTCTTTATCTTTCTTAGTCTTGGCTTGAAATTCACTTCATCTGCAAACAGAATAGCCAGCCCTACTTTTTCCTAGGTTCCTGTCACATGGAGTATTGTTTTCCATCCTTTGACTTTTAGTCTATGAATTTCTTTTTGAATTAAATGTGTTTCTTGTATGCAGCATATTGTTGGATCTTGCTTCTTGATCCATTACACCAGTTTCTGTCTTTTGATAGGTGACTTGAGACCATTAACATTGATGATTATAATTGATATGCATTGACTTATCTTTCTTATGTTATTTTCCTGTTGTTGGCTCCCTCCTCCTTTTTTTTCTCTCCCTCTATTTAACTGTTTGCTTTGCTTGGTGATTCTTTCTGTTGGGTGCATGGAGTTATAGTCCTTGTTACCTCACTCTAGAATGTCCTTCAAAACATGTTGGAGAGCTGGTTTGGTGGTTATAAATTTCCTCAGATATTCTTTGTCATGGAAGTATCTTATTTCTCCATCAGTTCTGAAAGATAGTTTTGCAGGATACATCAATCTGGGCTGAAAGTTGTTTTCCTTTAGAAGCTGGAGTACTTCACTCCAAGCTCTCCTTGACTTGAGAGTTTGTGCTGGGACATCAACTATGATTCTGATGGACTTTCCTTTATAGGTGATTTGTTTCTTTTCCTTAACAGTTTTTAAGATTCTATTCTTATGCTGAATTTCTGAAATCTTGACTATCACATGCCTAGCTGTAGATCTTTTCAGCACACATCATGTGATTCCTGGATGAAAGGACTGATTGAGCCACAGCAGGTGCTGCCACCCAGATAGGACAAGCTGGTCCTGAACAGGGTCCCTCAACTACCACAGCAAGGGCAGGGCTGCCAGAAACCTGTGCCCAGGATCTGTAGCTAGAGCTCTTTACAAAGAACAGAGGAGGCCCATGTTACCTGCCCTGAACCTGCACTGGCTACAACAGAGCAGGATTGCTTCCTGCAAAGGACACGCTATGTAGGCAGGTGCACAACTGGCTGTGCCAGCACTGGGGATGGCCACAGGATTTGCATTAAGGTTTTAACTTCGTTATTGTTCATGTCAGGATGTCCCTGAGCCTATGTGGTCATGGGTGAGGGGGAGAGGTGTTTTGGAAGCAGTTAAATCTAGAGTTTGTGATTAGTACATTGTCTAGTGCTGGAATTGAGGTGGTGAGTATTACACCCCACCTACAGTAGGTAGCCTACACATAATATAAGGGATGAAAAAAGAGGTTTGTTCCTCCCTTTTGGTCTTGTTGCTTTTGCTGTCTTATGCTGCCACCATGAAGAGTTGACCCTCTGTCACACCACCCTGCCTTGCAGCCAGCAGATGTTGAAACCTTTACAAACTGCAAGCTAAATAAACCTTTCCTCCTTTAACAGTGGGTGTTGCATGTTTTGTCTCAGTAACAAGAAAAGTAACGAAGATAGAATTTGGTACCAGAGAAGTAGAGTGATTGCTGTGACTCTACCTGACCATGTGGTTCAAGAGCCTTTGGAACTGGCCTGTGGGAAAATATTGGAAAGGTTTAGAGATGTCACATGAAAGAGTAGAGCTGGAACACCTTAGGCTGTTCAGTATGGGAGATTCTGGTCAGAGCTCAGAAGACCAGAAGGCGGATAGAAATCCTGCCAGTAAAGACCAAGCTTGGGAGGTTTTTCCTGGGAAGAGGGACTGCACTGGCTGTTGCACTCCAGATGATGTGTGTTATGGACTGGCAGAAAGTTTGTCTGCATTTTGCTTATGTCTAGAGACTTTGCTTGAGATTGAGGTTAAGGGTGACGGAATAATTAATCTAGCAGAAGAAATTTCAAGACAGTTGACTGCTAAGGCAGTGACAGGGCTACTATTGGTTTTGTTGTTGTTGTTTTCCAGATTTAGCTTGAGAATCAAAAGCAGGGAGCCCAGCAGAATGGTTTAAAATGTTGTGCCTGGCTAGAAGAGAAGCTCCAGTAAAGCTGTGAACTGGAATAATAGAGCAGAGGAGATCCTGACTGCTGAGAAGGAACAGGAAAATATAACAGGTGGCTTGAGGGCATCATGAGATGCAACAGGACCCCACCCTTTGCAGCTTCAAAACTGCCAAAGTAAAGGACTTTGTTTTGAGAAGAAGGCCACAGAACACCATATTCCAGAATGGCAGTAGCCTAGAGAACTCGTTCCCCAGAGTTGGATTCAGAGTGCACAGTGATCCAGGCAATCTACCCCTACAGCCAAGACAGGAAAGCCTGGCTACTGTTCAGTTAGCAGCAAATCTTGACATTATTCACATGGCTTTAAGTGGATGTAGAATGCAGGAGTTGTGGGCTCCTGCCCCAATTTTAGAAGGCTTAGGATGCCAGGCATTGTGCCCCTGAGAGTACAGTGTGTTAAACTGTGAGTGTGAAGCCAAAGGTTCAGTAGAGACCCCAGAATTTTGGAGAAGCCAGGAATGTGGCTTCTCCATCTGAGGAAATCTGCAAGGAGGGAGCAAAGCCAGCCCAAGAGAGAAGCCATGGGAGCTACGACCACTAGCAGTGCCATAGAGGTGGAGTCACTCAAGCCCTTTGGAGCTCACAACATGCCAGATTGCTTTAGATGCTCCACATGGAACTATAGACTTAGTGTTTGCCCTGGTGAATTTTGGACTTGCTTTGGTCCCAATCCTTTGTATTTCCATTTGTAACTTTTGGAATGGAAATGATTGTCTTGTGCCACTGAATGTTGGAACTGTTTAACTTTCTTTTCATTTGTTCAGAGTGTCACAGTTGACAGTTTGCCTTACATCTCAGAGACTTGGGACTTAGACTTTTTAGCAATGCTGAAACTGTAAGAATTTTGGCAACTCTTGGAGATGGACTAAATGCCTTTTGCATAAAGGGATGTACATTAGTCTTTGGGGGACTAGGAGTAGAATGTTATGGTTTGTGTTAGGATGTCCCCCCCAAAGCCTCATGCAGTCATGGGTGGGGCAGGCTTTTTAGAGGTGCTGAATCTAGAATGACTGGTCGATTGTCTAATGCTGGAATTGAGTGAGTGTTACACCCCACCTATAGCGGGTAGCCTGCATACAATATAAGGGATGCAAAAGAGGTTTGCTCCTTCCTTTTGGTCTTGCTGTTTTTGCTGTCTTCCACCACCATGAATGGTTGCCCCTCTGCCATATCACCCTGCATTGGAGCCAGCTGATTATGGACTGGAACTACCACAAACTGTGAGCTAACTAAACCTTTCCCTCGTTAACTCTGGGTGTCAGGTATTTTTATCCCAGCAATGAGAGAAAAATGACTAACACAAATACGGACTTAAGAAAAAAAAAAAGAATGCAAAGAAAGTCTCCTGCCCCACCTCCATCTCTCTTTGCTTCAGTCCCCTTTGTAATTAAATTTAGGCAGTTCAGAAATTTTTCTTAAGCAAAATACTGCTGAAAAAAGTTAAAGATCTATATGAACGGGGAGACTTTTTATAAGCATTGCTCAGAAGACACAGTATTACTGTTGGTAATTCACCACAAATTAAAAGGTAAATTAAATTTTCAACTTACTTCAGAGTTAAGAGTAGAGAAATAATCCATACAATTTCAGTCAACTGATTTCAACTCCACATGCAAGAGTAGACTGGAGTCAGGGCCTCTGCACTAAGCTACATCCCAAGTCCTTTTATATTTTGAGTGAGAATCTTACTAAGTTGCTAAGTTGCCCTCGCTGTGCTTGAATTTTCAATCCTCTGGTCTCAGCCTCTCAGAGTACTGGGATTACAGTATGCACCACCACGCCCAGCTCAGCCACATACTCTTGACACTGGATCTATGATGGTGTCATCACAGCAGAGTTCAAGCAAACAAATATCCTTCCAGTGAAGGTGACTTCAGCAACTCCACGTCTATGAAAGTTGTTCTTGATCTCAAATCCATATTATCAGCAGAGATAATTTCTTCACAATTTGTAAATCCGAACACAAAAGTAAAACAATAGATTTCATCAACAAAGAAAAGCATACACATGAACAACAGGCAGACTGGACAGTGAGCTGTAGGAAACTAAGCTTTGTTCTGTCCAAGACTCCATTAAAACAGCAAGGTGAAGCTATAGGATGAGAAGGGCCATCTGGAATTCATGAAATCCAAAACATAAAAATAATTTCCTGTTGACGATAAAGAGCAACAACATTATATAAAAACTGAGCAAGAAATGTGGACAGAAAATACAAGAAAAGTATTTCCAAGTGCCCAATATGCAACCTCATTAGAGAGCAAGAAAACAAATTTAAAACCACAGCAAGATGCCACTACGCAGCCACAACAAAAGGCAAACTGTGTGAGGCACTGAGAGGGTACAAACCTGTGTTCTGGGAGGGACCATGACCAAGCACAGCTACGGCGCTCACACTAGTGTGCACAGAGGGTAGGGCAGCAAAATTCAAGGGCCCCCAGAAAAGAATAAACCACTGCAGGACATGGTGACCTCGGCTAATTTCCACACCTAAGCTGTGACAGAAGACAGACATAAAGGAATATATAATGAGTTATATAAAGATCAAAATAAGATAAAACTGAGAAGAGCTAATTCACTTGATGCTGGAAAGATGCCCACAGCACAGACTGCAGGAACACAGACCATTCAAGTGCTTGTAACTCTGCCCTCCACATTCCTATGATTTGTACCCTGCCTAGTACTTCTGCTAAACTTAAATAAAAATAAAATGAGAATAATTCCAGGTGGGGTTTAGATCAAATTACAAAAGGAAAAAGTCAAAAAAGCTTCTGAAACATAAGAACATCTTAAAGGCTTTAAAGTAGGAACAAATATCTCAAGAAGGAAATAAAAAGAACTCAACACAAAGGAAAGAGTAATAAATTGAACTGCCTTAAAATTAAGAATTTCATTCAACAAGCGCCTTCCAGAGTGAGGAGCTAAGTTACAGGGGGAAAGGGGACAGATATAAAAATGTCTACATATGATCTCACTAAAGATGTCCAAACCCCAGCAAAACTACCCCATGTACAGGATGAAAGTTAGCATGGGGGAGGATTAAAAAGGAGGCCAGTGGGCAGGAAACAACAGGGTTCAGGAGCGGGCTGTCCATGTGTCTCTAGGTGATGGTTTACTGAGTGGTATGCTTATGTTTTTAGTTCTTCTCTATATGTGCTTTTCTTCACAAAAAAAAAATAATGATGAAAGAAACCAGAAATTGGAACATGACAAAGGTGTCAGCAGAGTCACTGCTGCTAAACACTGTTTTGCAGGCCTCGATCAGCGCAGCAGCCCAGAACAGGATAAAAGGCACACAAATTAGAAACAAAAAGGCAGAAGTCCTTGTTTATAAATGACATCATCATTCATAGAAAATCCTAAATACTATTTTACTACTAGTAAATTCTACTAGTGAGTGTGAATTTTGCATATGTACAGCAATAAAACTGGTACATGTACTTTTTAATACCATTTTCCAATAGCACCAAACCCCACAAAATATTTACAGCTCTGTTTCGTTAGATTTCGATAAGACCTATACCCTAAAAGTTCCTAAACATTCCCGAGAGAGGTGCAGGGAGACCTAAATAAATAAGATGCATACCATGTTGATGAGTTAGAAACCAATATTGTTAAGCTCCCAAATGGATCTATAGATTTAATGCAATCTCCATAAAAAACCAGCCAGGTTTGACAAGGCCCAAAAAAACTCCACAAAAGACTTTGAAAGAGAAGAACAAAGTCAGCAGTCTTATAATACCTGAGTCAAGACTTACCATAAACCACATGGCAGTGTTCCCATTGTAGCCAGTGCAGTGTTCAAGGTGGTGTGGAACTGGCATACAGGTGTTATGCAGACCAATACAACAACGAGAAACAGGTTTACACTCTCTTTTGGTCAACTGATTTTCAGTGAAGGGACCAATGCAATTAAATAGAGAAAGGATTAGGAATGCTAAACTGTGTGCCATATGGGAAACATTAACATCACCCTGCCTCACACTGTACTCAAAAATTAACTTGAAATGGACCACAGATTTAAACATAAAAGATAAAACTATAAAACTTTCAAGAGAAAACAGAGAAGAAAGTCTTGGGGCCCACAAAGGTATCTTAGGCTCTTAAGTGGGACATGAAAAATAAAATTTGAAAAAGAAAAATTAAGCTGATCATGATGCTACAGGCCTGTAACCAGTCTGGGCTACATAGTGAGTTCAAGGCCAGCCTGAACTACATAGCAAGACTCTGTCTCAAAGAAAAAAAAAAAGCCTGCTGTGGTGGTGCACGCCTATAATCTTAGCACTTGGGAGGCTGAGGCAGGAGGATAACCACAAGTTCTAGGCCACAATGGGCTACATAGTGAGTTCAAGGCCAGCCTGAAGTATATAGTAGGACTCTGTCTCAAAAAAGCAAAGCAAAACAAAACAAATCAACTAGCATAATGAACTTTACCAAGATGAAAAATTTATGTTCATTAAAAGACGCTAAGAAAATGAAGAAAATATAAAGACAAATCAGATTGGAAGAAACAACTTACATACAGAAATATCTTCGATTTAAAAAAATCTCAAAGCTCAACAGTAAGAAGAGTAACAACTTTAAGAAGCAGTCAAAGATGAGGGGCCGGGAATCTAGCTCAGCAGCTCAAATGTTGCCTGCTAAGTGCAAGGTCATGAGTTTGATACCCAGTACCAAAAAAAAAAAAAAAGATGAAAAGACAATTCACACCGGAACAGGTATGCAGGAGCAGTAAGCACCCAAATAGAGTCTGCCATCATCTGGGAAATGCACACTGAAGCAAGTGAGACACGAGAGGGCACACAGCAGGGCTCCTGTGACAAAGGCTGCACATCCAGGATGATGGCGGGGGAGATGGTGGGGGAAGGAAAGATGGTTCAGTTTCTAGGGAAACAGTGAACATCCACGAGCCAGTGTCCAGAAGCTTCACGCTGGGCACCTTCCCAGAAACAAGCATGTATCCACACGAAGACACACACAAACTTCCGCAGTAACTTTACTCACAACAAATGCTAGAGGCAAGCTAGATGTCCAACATGCAGCTGCACTCAAATAATGTGCATTCCATACACGCTGCAATACATCACTCGGCCATAAAGAAGTAACTACTGAACAAGCAGCAACATGGACAAGTCTCCAAACATTAGACAGAGTACACACGGGAAGATTTCACATAGATGAAAACCACTTCATAAAGAAGTCATGCCAAAAGTTGCTTCCAGGGTCAGAGAACACCTGCATACCAGCTCATGGGTCTTGGGGGGCCAGGAAAATGCTGCCAACCCCAGCTGAGTGTAGTATCACCTGGGTAACACTCACTGAACGTGCACTTGAAAATGGTGCATTCTTGACACCCCCTTGCACAGAGTCTAAAGTGTAGCATCTCTCAGAGAGCACAGTAGCATTTAGAAAACATGTGAGGTCATCAGTTAGCTCCCTGTGATGATCCTCAGATAGTCACTTTAAATGCCAAGGGTCCTTCTGTGCCAGCTCCCCAAAAGCTGCCAGTGACACTCAGGGTCAACACAGCAGGGCTGTGATCAAGGCCTTCGTGGGCCATGGTTCCAACAGTTCCCAGCCAGGTCCTGTCCCAGGCATTTTTATAATTGTATTTGTACTGTAACAAAACAAAAATAATTTAGAAAACAAAAAACCAACGATTTAGAATCAAATGCACAGTTTCACCAAATACACACAAAGGGTGTACACTTCTGCTTATAAGGCCTCCAATAGACCCAGGAATCCAAGGGCTGTGTGAGGCCCTGCTCCTGCCTCTGCCCTCATGCATGGCCTTAAAACCACTCCGTCTCCTGAATGCCCCACTTCTGGCATCTCATTCCCAGCCCTTACCCTTTCCCAGCCCCATCCCTCCTATTCTTGGGCTCACTCCCCCATCCCTGGTTGTTTTGCTTTGTTCTTAGGGATAAGAAAGAAAGGAATTTCCTTTTTTCTTTTCTTTTCTTTTTCTTTTTTTTTTTTTTTTTTTTGTTTTGTTTTGTTTTGTTTTGTTTTTGGTAATGGGGATTGAACTCACAACCTCATGCTTGTCAGGCAGGTGCTTGTGCCACTGAGCTAAATCCCTGGCCCCAGGAATTCCCTTTTTTGTGTGTGTGAGTTTTTTTCTTCTTTCTCTCTCGTTTTTTTTTTCCAGTGGCAGGCCTTTGTACCTATGTGTGCATGGTTATAGCTATGAATATAAATTTGCTACTGTTGCTTTTAAAACGTGTATTTAACTCACATGAGTTCACTTCTGGATGCTATCTAACCTTGCCTGACAGTTCAAAGTTGGATATGATCCCCTACCTCTTCTCTCACCTCCCATCTACAAACCCATCTTTTCCTTATGTTCATGGCTTTCCTCCTCATATTTAATACGTATCTTGTCTTTCCCTTATATATTTTTAACTTTTATACATTTTTATTTTTCCTCTCCCTTTCTATCCATTTCTCTTTTATATATAAATTATTAAGATGAATCTTAATATTAAAGCATTTTAATATCTCATATTAGGTTCCCCATCACCAGGGGCTGTTTCTTTTTTCTAATTTTTATTTTCATTAGTGAAAGGTTTCTGCCCTAATATAAATCACTGAATATTATGGTAGTGGTCTAAAATGGCATAAGGCCAAAACAAAAACAACAGCTTATCTTCCTGAGGACCACTTCCTTTTCCTTCTTCCCTCAGCCCTGAATACAACTTCCCATTTCCTGAAGAAAATTCCTATTAGTTCCCCATGCGTCATCAATGCCTGTCCCAAGTTCTGCCTCTACCCAGAGTCATATAACCTTTAGCCCCCTTTGCATTTGGCCAGAAGAAAAGCCTCTGTGAGCTGTACGCTCCTTTCTGTGTCCTCAATAAAGGCTTCTTTTTTTTTTCTTTTCTTTTCTTTTTTTTTTTGCCTCTCTACTGCACCAGAAGACCTAATATCTTGGTGCCAAGACTCTGATTGGCAGTGTGTGTGGCTTCTGGAGCTCACCCCCAGTTCTGAGCCCCCTCCTTTCCTCTGGGACCTGCCTATTTGCCATTGCTAGCCTGCATCCAGCACTAATCCACCTCAATCCTCACAGGTGAGCCACCTCTCAGTTCGGGTTTCCCAACTCAGTTTCTCAGCCTCAGAAATCTGTGAGTTCACACCTGGAAACCTCCTGTGCATCCCTTGGACAGGGATAACAACTCTCATGTTCCTTGGACAGGGCTACTGCCTTAAGCCCCAAGGCAGAGCTATTATCACCTTGGGCTTCGGGACCCCCCACCCCGCCACCCTGTACTCTCGGTGACGGCCGACGATAGCAGGTATTGAGGCTTTCTCTCTGTCACACTCTCAAAACAGGTGACAACTTCTTTTGAAAAGTGTGACCCTGGCTATTTTAGGCATAGCTCCTGGCTCACCTCTAATTTGATCACTATGAGGAATATTTTTTCCCATCCTCCAAAAAATACACTTGTAGGGTACCTGGTTCGTAATCTTGGTCCCCTTGGTTTCAGGAGACTGTAAACCCCAAAAAGCTGATGTTTTACTGCCAGGTGGGTTGGCTGGCTTACAAACTTGATGGCAGACAATGGCCTGAGGGGGTAACTTTTGACCCTCTATCCTTCAAGATTTAAATAACTTTTGTCATCACATCGGCAAATGATCAGAAATCCCCTTAAGTTCAGGCCTTTTTTGCTCTGAGGATGTGCCCCTCTCTTATTCAGTCATGTAAGGTGGCCCAAGTACTTCTGGCCCACTCTACCCCACCAGTTTCTCTCTCTTCCTCCTCACTGGACCCCTTACATGATGTACTTCCTGTCTTTATTCCCCCTCCCGTATATCCCCAAGCCCAAACCCCTCAGCCTTCTCTGCTGGAGGTTTCTGAGCCTCCTGCTTCGCCCTCTTCCCTTTGTTCACCCCAAAGAGCTCCTAGCTCTGCCTTTACTTCCTCTCCCCAATATCAGACACCTCAATCTCCTCAACCTAAGCCATCTATTCTGACAGCTCCTCTTCTCCCATACCCCTCCACTCCCCTGTTGCCATCCCACCCCCAACTCACCACACTTGATCTTGCATCTCTCAGCTACCTAATAAATCACATGGTATTTGGCCACCATCTTGTGACCCCATGCCATATGGTTCTCAGTAGCCATCTTGCTGCAAGTCACATGGATGATTGCTGCCATCTCGCGGTCTTCTACCATGTGACAGCCCGCTACCATCTTGTGACAGGCCACAGGGTAAATGGCCCCCATCTTGTGGTCCCTCATCATGTGATTGGCAGCAGTCATCTTGTTGCAGGTCACATGATGACCAGTCATCATCTTGTGCTCCCTCATCATGTGACCAACAGCAGCTATCTTGTTGTGGGTCACATGGCACCCAGTCTCCATCTTGTGCTTCCCAGTCACATGGTGACCAGTGGCCACGTTATGGTCAATCACCCTGTAACTGCCCACAGATGCCTGATGGGTAGTTGGCCACTTGGTGGCCATGTACACCTCCCACTCCACAGCCTTCTCAACCTCAATCCCTAGTCCCCCTTCAGGAACAGGCCGGTCCTGAGGGACTAGTTTGTATCCATGCTCCTTTTTCCTTTGCCAACCTATCTCAGATTAACCATAAATTAGGTTCCTTTTCCACTGACCCACAAACTTATATTAGAGAGTCTGAATTTATGATTGTTATGACTTACATTTCAAGGATGTTTATGTGATTCTAAACACCACCCTTACCTCATAGTAAGCAGTTGTTGGGAGTCAACTGAGCTAGTGATCATTCACATGTGTAGAGCCAAAAGCATAAGTGCCCACACAGGAGTGCCCAAGTGGCACAGAGCACCTGAGAAACACCCTGAGGGAATAGGGTGCTGGAGGTGGGTAAGTGTTCTAGCCCCGAGAACACGGGTTCTAAGAAGTGAGTTAGTTCAGCAAAGGGACTTGATAACAATGTATAAATAGCATCCCCAGGAACTGAGAGAGTTCTCACGGATACCCACAAGCTGTGTGCTTGTTTCTCTGTCTGCTTGAATCTGTACAGAATGTCTGTCCATGTTTGTTCATATTTCTGTTCTGTAAACAGTTGTTCTTTTTTATTTGAGCTCAACAATCTTTTCTCATTTCCTTTTTCTTTTGCATATTCAGATCATTTAATCGAGGTTTATTTGGGTTGTAGATTTAGAAAGCATGCTTCCATCTGGGTTGCCAGCTGGTCAAAACAATGCTAAAATTGGTTATGAAAATGTAATATATATTATTGTTTATCATTGACTTGAGTCTGTCATTTAAAAAATTAATGGGTCAAATGTTATGATTGGGTTTTTCATAAGTCATCAAAAGTTTATTAAGATGATTAAACAAAATCCCTTGGGGTGGGGAGAGATTATTAGACAGGACTTTAACTGATGAATAAGAAAGCAGTCACCTGGTAACATTTAAACAGTTCTTGTTCATTGATCAGAGGCCCTAATGATTTCCATAGCCTTATGGGAGACATCCCAACTAAAATTATAAAAATATATTATTGTAATATGTTCATATTGTCATCGTCAAAAGAAATAATACAATAAGGTTTTTTATTTAAAGATGGCCATATAAAGGTTTCATACGGCTATGACAAATGATTGCTATTAACCTCATGGTGTATTAATGTATCCATGCTTCCAGATGTCCAGGTTTTCCAAAATGTAAAACAGGAATTGTTTATGGTGACAGAATTTTGTCTCAGATTCAGACCTCTTCCTTCAACAAACACTTACGAGATGTATACCCCACTAAAAGTAATCAAGTTAGGTAAAAGGTTCTTATGTATTAGATAGGGATGACTGACCAAAAAGGGAACATCTTATGTCAAAAATGCACATTCAAGTGTGTTACAAAATGTCATCATGCTTGTCATGCTATAATATTAGGTATGGTTTTGATTTCTAATTTTCTGTGTAAAATATGTAACTTTGTTAACATTCTGTAGAAATTCAAATGTTAAAACATCCATGATTAATAGCAAATAATGGTTCCATTTAATGGTCTAAGATATTTGATACTTAGATAAGATAGTAACATTAGGTTTACTGCCTATCTTACACTGTACTGTTATCAATCTTTTCTTCTGGATGTTCAACAACTAAGGTTTAGAGACCAAAAATTAGAGAGACAGATGGGCTAAGAAGGTAGCCAATATTTTGGCTCTCACCCTCTAAGGTCAATGAATCCAGGACATAAAAGAACCTCTGCTGCAAAATCCAGTACCCATTGAGTCTCCAGTCTCTTAGTCAAGGAGATTGTGAAGCACAGAGAAAAGTGATCATCAATGTGTAGTGTGCCTAAGGAGAGTCACCAGGAGAAAAATCTCTCAAGCTTTCACAAAAAACAACTTGGTCAAGCAATGGCTGTGACTCATCCAGATGACTGACACTGACAGTAGAGCTAAGAGGTGCTATGCATGGTTCCAAGGTAATTTCTGAGGACACTTAACTGCCCTTGATAGATAGCAAGGGACTAACTAAATTTAATACATTTAACTTGGTCTTGAACAACCTGCAGAAAGGTATAACTTCACAAAGTATAATACAATGCCATAGTAATATGTTAGATATTTAAAAGAAGCTCAAATCACTAAAACCTTCTGACGATTGTTGGCTATACTGGTAACTATCTCCTGTTACAGATTAATGGACTGTACAGGGTCTTGTACCCTAATCCTTTTAGTTCTGGCCCTAATGGTAAACTCCCAGGAGGCCATAGAAACCTCTTTCCTGTCCAAATTCCATGATACAAACTTCACCCAGGAAATAAGGGCTGTCAGTGTTTCAGTGCTTGTTGGTGCAGGTATTCTCTCTGTACTCGGAACTGACCTCAGGGTGGGGGGAATAGACATGGCAGCCCATCTTTATCATTAACTCTCCCTGGAGTTTACCAACAGATACAAGACATAACCATCTCCATCCATTCACTCCAAAACCAAATAAATAGCATTGCGGCAGTCACTCTCCAGAACTGACAAGCTCTAAATGTCCTTACAGCAAAGAGAGAGGTACCTGTGCTATGCTGGGAAAAGAATGCTGTTTTTTCTTATAAATGACTTGAGAACTGTCACAGACAAGGTAAAAAGTCTCTACAACTACCTAGACAAAAAGTGCTAAAAGCTAGGCTATTGATATTCTTCCTCATCATGGTCCTGGTGGAGCAACACACTTGAATCATGGGCACCCTTCCTTCTACCTCTCCTGGATCCTTTAGTTATGATAATGACCTGCCTCCTCATAGCACCTTGTCTTTTTAAACTTTTTCTGAGATTTCTCCAATCTAGGATGTGAGCATGGAACTCCTTGTCCTGGATGAAACACCTGGTAACAGGTGGGCATCAATTGTCCACCCTCCCAACCACCAACACGACACCACCGTTCAGCAGGAAGCAGTCAGAGAGAGTCATCGCCCTTTCTTACAAAAAGATGGGAATAAAAGGTTTCTGCCCCAATATAAATTACTGAATATTATGGTAATGGTCTAAAATAGCAGAAGGCCAAAACAAGAACAACAGCTTATCTTCCTGATGATCACTTCCTTCTCCTTCTTCCCTCAGCCCTGAATATAACTTCCTATTTCCCTTCCTGTGCTTGTGAAGAAAATTCCAATCATCTCCTCACGCATCATCAATGTCCATCTCAAGCTCCAACTCTGGCCACAAGTCATATAACCTTCAACCCCCTTTGTATCTGGCCAGAGGAGAAGCCCAGCCCCACAAGTTGTGCAGACCTCTTTGTATCCTCAAAAAGGCCTCTTTTTCTTTTTTTGCCTCTCTATTGCACCAGAAAAGTCTAACAATTAGTATATTTTTATAGCACATTACCATTACATTTTTCATTGTCAGTTGGACATATATAAAACGCAACTTAATTCTTTTTACTTCCCCTTCCTCTCCTCTCCTTTCATCTCTTGGCTGTCTTTCCATTTGTAAAACATCTATCTTCCTGTTTCCTATTGTCTTATTTTGCTCTTTAATTTCTTTATACTTCGGGTTTCTCATAAGACAAACTATATAATATCTATGCTTGTGTAGCTGATTTCACTTAACATCATGGTCTCATGGTTTCATTTTCCCACAAATGACTCAAATCTACCCTTTGCACCACAGTAGTGCTCCACTGTGTATAAATACCATGTTTCTTTAACCATTCATCTGTTGGTAAATATATAGGCCACTACCAAAATTTAGTTATTATGAGTTGTACTGCTATAAACATGGATATTCATGTGTCACTGCAATATGATGTATTTAACTCTTTTGGAAAGATACTCAGCCAGGTCCAATGGAATTTCTAGCTTTAGTTTTTTGAGGTACCTCCATACTGATTTCCACAGTGATTGTACTACTTTACATTCCCATCAATAATGTAAAAGGGTTCCATTTTCCCCACGGCCTCATCAGCGTTTGTTATTTGACTTCTAGATTAGAAACAGCCATCAGAATTAGAATAGCCACTCTAGATTAAGACAAAATCTCGATGTTGTTTTAATTTGCATTTCTTAATGGCCAGCAATGTTGACTGTTTTTTCCTGTATAGTACCTCGGTTCATGAACTTGACTGTTTCCATATTCTAGTATCAAACTGATCTGGATGAAACCCAGATCAAATTCAATGGTTAGGTTCAACATCGACCTTATGAGGAAATCTGATTTGGTTCTCATCCAGTTTGGCTTGAGACCAGAATCATGGAGAGAATTGAGATCGTGAACCGAGGTACCACTGTACTTCTAGGTGGTGTCTATTCATTTCAGTTGTCCATTTTTTTAATTGAGTACTTTATTTTGGGGAGGTCTAATGTTTTTGAGCTCTTTTTATATTGTAGACATTAATCCTCTACCTGAAGTGTAGGTTACAAATTTTTTTCCTGTTCTGTAGGTTGTCTCTTCACTTTGTTGGTTGTTTCCTTTGCTGTGCAGAAGCCTTTTAATTTGGTATGATCCTACTTATTGATTCCCGATGTTATTTCTTGAATAATTGGAGTCCTGTTCAGAAAGTCCTTACCTATGCCTACGTCTTCAAGAATTTTACCTATTTATTATCCAGCAAGCTACATGTTCCTATTATAATGTTGTGGCACAATTATAATGTAAGAATACATTTATAGGGGTCTGGGATTTAGCTCAGTGGCATAAGTGCCTGCCTGGCAAGCACGAGGTCATGAGTTAGATCTGCAGTACCAAAAAAAAAAAAAAAAAAAAAAAAAAAGAATACATTTATAAAATAGCAAACTTACAGGTATTTCATAGGGAGCAATTAGAGGTTTCTGACCTTGACAGTATCTAAAGCCCAGCTGCACACCTCTGATATCAGCACTAAGTCAGAGTAACTGTCTATACCTTAAGGCAACCTGGGCCAGTAAAAGACACCCTTGTAAGGGCCCCCTCCCTGAAATGTTTCTATATTATAGTAATGTGTTTCACTATGCTCACTCTGTAAGGGTCCCTTCTTTTGTTCCTGAGTGTTTCTATATTATGATAAACAATTCCTTGTTTCAAGAAATCTGTTCAAGACTAGCCTGCCTGTCAATATATGACTCAATGCATGTAACCAATTATGTAATGTTTTTGTCACTTGCTTTGTACCTCCCACTTTGAAATTCTATATAAACTAAGTTCTCTGTAAATTCAGCACTGTTGCTTTTACAGAATTATCCCGCAACAGTCTGCTGGTGTAAAGATTAAACACTGCCTTCTTATCTTCTCAGTGAAAAGAGTCTTCCTTTCAGTTTGGTTTGGCTTGGGAATTTTCCTGCAGCAATAATATTTAGACCTTTGATCCATTTTAATTTTATTTTGGTACATGGTGAGGGATAGGCTCTAGATTCAATCTTCTATATGTGCATAGCCATCTTTCCTCCAACATAGCCCTTTTGTAAAAGAGCAGATGGCTGAAGGTGCCTGGAGAGAGTAGAGAAAGGAATTCCCTTTAAATGAAGAGAGGACAGGAAGAATCCCTTCTGACCAGCAAGATTCCAACATAAAGAACAAAGGAGGCAGAATTGGAGCATTTTTCAGCTGGAAGCCACCAGCACCAGGTATCAGCTCCAGCTTACAGCAGGTTACCAGAGATTTGTCCCAAGTCATACTAGTGTATAAAGAGCCCCTTTTCTGGGAAGCACAGAGTAATCTCTCTTCAGGAGGACTCACCCAACCTCTGCCCACTTTGCCCTAGTCTCCAGGACTTCCAACCTTTGCTGGGTCTTTTACCAGCAGGGTCTGGGCCTCCAGACTTTTCCTAGTCCCTATAACTCTCTTCTCCCACTGCTGATGGAATCAACCCAGTACCACCCACACTGAGACTGGACACACAGAAGCCAGAAGTGTTTGCTGCCAGTGTCCATGTGGGCCCAAGATGGCCTGGTTCACACTCTTGGGCCCAGGCGGTGAGAATGGAACTTGAGTTGGTGCCCCAGGCTCTCTCAAAAAAGACACAAATACTTCTGAATTACCCTTTGATTTTTCTTCTTGAGCAAGATCAGAGGTTTCTCTCCCCTCCACAGGCTCCTCTCTAGTCTCTCACCCCATCTTCCTCAGCAAGTAATTTATTTAGACACTGCGGCCCCAAGACTCTTGATGTTTCAGTGATACCCACACATCCCACACTGGGGCACAGACAGAAGCTTCTCAGCCAACAGAGGTCAGGATGAGCCTTCTGCAAATGTCTGACCAGCTCTGAGCAGTGCCCCAGGGACACAGAGAAAAACAGCATCTCTGCTCTCACGGAGCCTGTTTAAATGGGGCACAGGCATAGTGACACAGAGACAAGGAAGTCGGGGTGTGAGTTTTAAGTCTCTTTGAGGCTAGTTAGAAACAGCACTGCCTGAGATTGGACCTCGCATACCTGCAGTGGGTCCACAATCATGCACTCTCTGCAAGCTCCATCCCTGGCTGGTGATTTTTGGAACCAGTGCTCTGCAGGCACAGCTGAACAAATGCTAGGGTCATCTCCCTTCCCTAGATCTTGACACAAAAACACTCTGCAAAAATAAAAGTACTTCAAAGCTCACTATTGTCTGGGGCATTCATCCCGTTCTTTAAAAATCAGGTTTAGTGGCACTCAGCAGGAGCCATGTGCATGGCGTGCCAAGAATAACATATTAAGGTGCTGCTGGAAGAGGGATAAATACAGAGTTTCTGACTGCGGGCACTTCAGAAAGTGTTGGGCACCTATTGCACTGAGATTTGTCAGGGTACACACAAGCTCCTTGCTGGACTATTTTTCGGTATTCCTTTGTACAAGAAAAACCTTTCTGAAAAAACCAAATAATATTTCTTGTAAAGAACAGAAATGGTGGCACCTACACAGATGGGTGTTTATAAACGGCAACAGTCCAGTAAGAAGAGCTTCCCCTTCTCCTGAATCTAGGGTGTCATCTGCTTCATTTAGCATGACTCTAGCCTTTCTGAGGTCACATGGCCCTGCCCCCGAGTCCCTAAAATCAATTCTGGCCTTGGGTCTCAAACACAACCCATGATTTTTCTCTCTGGAAACAAAAGTATGAACACAATGGAAAGGAAAGGAGGTAGCTTGAGGATATGGGTGGGCTGCTCAAACCCCACCAAGCTTCCCCCTGCTAGGACACCCGCAGCTGGGCTCTACGTGAACAAGGTCATGCACCATCAGATGGAAAGGCAATGGGAGAGGCATCAATGCACACTCAAGCAGGTGATACACATTTAAAGCAATCCACTGCAGGAGATGCAAGTCAATGGAGGAGGAATGTCTACCACAATACACTCTTGAAGACAAGGGAAATATGACTTTTTAAAACCCAGCAGAGTATCTTTAATCTAAAAACAACTTAAGTATACCTAAGTTACTGGCATATTCTCACAAAAGCATGTAGTTCCCTGCATACCACTAGCTATACAGCAGGAAAAGTGACTCGGGGAGCTAATGGAAGAAGTCTCAACGACAGAGATGCACCACAAACCCTGTGTGCCCTGGTTTTTCCTCCACTCTGCATATCTCAGGGTCCTCCACTTACACCTGGGCACGAGAGGCTGCTTCCAGCTCTGGAAAACTGGGTCCTACCCATGTAGCTAGAAGTTCTGGGTGAAGCACAGCTGGAGAAGCAGCCACATAGACCTGGCTCCTCCTGCTGCCACCTCACTGTGCCTGAATGCAGCAGCTTCTGAACCACTGCCTAGTGTCACAGGCATTGCCTAGTGATTCTTTCCTTCCTTCCTTCCTTCCTTTCTTCCTTCATGTGTGTGTATGTGTGTGTGGTAGTGAAAATTAAATTCAGGACCTTCACACTGAGCTACATCCCCAGTCCTTAGTAAACAAACAAAAAACAATTTTTTTCCTCACCCACCTGGCAACATGGGCATTTAATAAACTACTGACCACTATTCTGTTCTTATCAACACAGAGAAAATAGCATTATGCAGAATGCATAATAGCTACCCCACCCTGTGTTCAGAGGCTCCAGTCTCAAAACACCCAAGACAAAGCTGAGTTGAGTTCAGAGTTGAGTTCTGCTCCCAGTATGTATGTGAAGAAGGCACTGTCTCTTCCATCTGTCCCTCTATTTACACCTCCCCACCCCTGCAGTGATAAGCTGGATGGGAAACAGAAACAGAAACCATCAATTGTTTTATATCAGCCCATGTTATACTGGCTCATAGAACATACTTAAGTAAATGCAAAGGAATTCAAATTATCCCATGCATACTATCAGACCACAGTGCAATGAAATTGGAAATCCATGCCAAAGGAAAACACAACAACTTCACAAACATATGGAAATTAAATAGCACCCTCCTGAACAACCAATGGGTCACAGATGAAATTAAAGAAGAAATTACACAGCTTTTACAATTGAAGGATAACAATAACATAACATACTGGAACTTGTAGGACACAATGAAAACAGTCTTAAGAGGGAAATTTACAGCAGTAAATTCCCATATCAGGAAAACAGAGCAAGCACATATAAACAACTTAATGTTGAACCTCAAACTTCTAAAAAAGAAGAGTAGACTAAATCAAAAGCTTGTACAAGGGAGGAAATTATAAAGATCACAGCAGAAATTAACACACTGGAGATTTAAAAAACAATTTAAAGAATCAATGGATCGAAGAGTTAGTTCTTTGAAAGATTAAATAAAACTGACAAACCTTTAACCAACCTTATCAAAAAAAGGAAAGAAAAGACTCAAATTCATACAATTAGGAATGAAAAGGGCAAAGTCACAATAGACTCTGCAGAAATCCAGAAAATCATCTATATCTACTTTGAAAATTTGTATTCTGACAAGATGGAAAATCCAGAAGAGATGGACAGATTCCTAGATACATACGAATTACCAAAGCTGACTCAAGAAGACATAAAAATCCTAAATAACCCAATATTAGCAAATGAAATTGAAGATGTAACTAAAAACCTATCAACAAAGAAAAGCCCAAGCCCTGGTGGATTCACTGCTGAATTCTAGAAGAAATTTAAAGAAGACCTAACACCACTACTTCTCAAACTCTTTAACAAAATTGCAAGGGAAGCAATACTCCCAAATTCATTCCTGGAAGTAAGCATTACCCTGATACCAAAACCACAGAAGGACCCAACTAAGAAAAAGAATTACAAGTCAATTTCCCAATGAACATTGATGCAAAAATCCTCAATAAGACATTGGCAAACAGACTGCAGCAAATCATCAAGAAGATTGTACACCATGATCAAGTGGGATTTATTTCAGTGATGCAGGGATGGTTCAACATATGTGAATATATAAATTTAATACACCATATTAACAGAGCCAAGGATAATCTCAATAGATGCAGAACAAGCTTTTGACAAAGTCCAGCATCCATTCATGATAAAAACCCTACAGAAAATTGAAATAGATGGTCTTTATCTCAATCTCATAAAGGCCATTTATGACAAACCAACAGCCAACATCATACTAAATGGACAAAAACTAAAAGTTATCACTCTAAAATCAGGAACAAGACAAGGATGTCCACTGTCTTCACTCTTATTCAACGTAGTCCTGGAAACTTTAGCTGGAGCAATTAGACAAGAGAAAGAAATAAAAGAAATAAAGGTAGGTAAGGAAAAGTTAAACTATTGTTATTTGCAGATGACATGATAATCTATTTAGAAGTCCCCAAAAACCCCACCAAAAAGCTACTAGATTTAAGAAGCAAATTCAGTAATGTAGCTGGTTACAAAGTCAACACTCAAAAATCAATAGCCTTCCTGTACACGAATAACAAACTCACTGAGGGAGAAATCAGGGAAACAATACCTTTTACAATAGCAGCCAAAAAAAATGACATAACTCGGAATCATCTAAGGATGTAAAAGACCTCTACCTTGAAAACTACAGTACTCTGAAAAAGGAGATTGAAGAAGATATTAGAAAATGGAGAGATATCCCATGCTCTTGGGTAGGAAGAACCAGTATAGTGAAAATGACCATACTTCCAAAACTGTTTATATAGATTCAATGCAATCCCAATAAAAATTCCAATAGCATATCTCACAGAATTAGAGAAAACAATCTAAAACTCACCTAGAACTAGAATAGCAAAGGCAATCCTGGGTAACAGAGAGGGGGCATCACAATCCCTGACTTGGAATTATACTATAAAGCTACTGTGACTAAAAACAGTGTGGTACTGGTAAAACAAACAAACAAACAAACAAAAAAAAAACAGACCTGAAGATCAATGGAATACATTAGAAGATGCAGAAACAACTCCAGACACACTAAGTCACCTTATCTTTGACAAAGGTGCCATACACATTCACTGAAAGAAAGATAGCCTCTTTAAAAAATAGTGCTAAAAAAACTAGCTCTACACATGCCAAAGATTAAAACTGGACCCATTATCTTTCATCATATACTAAGCTAAAATTAGAATGGATTAAAGGCATTAACTGGTGAAAGAGAACAGTTGATACTCATATGATTAGATCAATTTTACATGTCTATATCTGTCAACCTGAGCAACCCCCTTGAAGGTAACAATATACAATGTTACAACCACTGTAAAATTCCAATCATCTCAGTTTGTAAACCTATGTTACAGTATCAGATATGCTGTTATTGTTTGTTGGTCCCTTTAGCTTTTTGTTTCTTTTTTCTGTGACCATTCTTTTTTTCTGTATTGATTTTTTTTTGTTTGTTTGTTTGTTTTTTTTTTTGCGGCACCAGGAATCAAACTCACAACCTCGCACCTGCCAGGGCAGGCGCTTAAGCCACTGAGCCAACCTCCCGGCCCTAGTTTTTTGAGGCAGGGTCACATTATGCATTATGTAGCTCAGGCCACTCTTGCGCTCGCGTTGTAGCCCAAGCCGGCCTCGAACTCACAACACTCCTCCTACCTCAGCCTCCCGAGTGCTGGGATTAAAGGCGTGCGCCACCACTCTTTATTGGTTTTATTCTGAACTATTTTGTTTGATTATATCAGGACTGATAATATGGGCAGTTATTTCAATGACAACAAGAGGTATTCTAAGGAGAAAGGAGGAAGGAAGGGAAAAGGAAAAAGACATAAATTTATAAATAGGTATACACAGGACAGCTAAAATGACTATATTACTAAATACATTAGCTATTGAAAAAGAACAGTTAATACTCATGATTAGATCAATTTCACATGTCTGTATCTGTTAATCTGAACAACCCCTTTGAAGGTAACGATATGCAATATTGCAACTACTGTCAAATTTCAATCATCTCATTGTGTAAACCTATAATGTTATCGTATTGGATTTGTTGCTGTTGTTTGTTTCTCTTTCTTGCTTTTTGTTTCTCTCTTCTGTGTCCATTTTCTCTTAAATAAAAAAAAGTGGATCAAAGATCTTAATATTAAAACAGAAACATTAAATCTGCTGGAAGATAGAGTAGGTAAAACTCTTGAAGACACTGATGTAGACAAAGACTTTATGAACAAAACCCCAACTGTACAGGAACTATCACGAAGAGTCAACAACTGGGATCTCACCTTCTGAAAAGTTTTTGCACAACAAGAGAAACCACCAACTGAGTGAAGAGACAACCCACAACATGGGAGAAAATGTTTGCTAGCTGTACTTCATACAAAAGATTACTATTGAGGGAAAAAAAAAAAGATCAGCCCATGTTTCTGCTTAGTAGAAACAGAACAAAATGTTTATTAGCAGAAGAAGATGAAATTACCTAGTCTTTAATGATTATTTAACAGATAGATCATCCTTCCCAATTGGTTCTAAGTAGCGATTCTTTCATCATACTAATATGCTGCAGGCACAGTGTAGAGGGACCACCTGATAGAGAAGTTGCTGTCCATCTTTCCTAGAGACCAAGGTTAAAAGGCAGAGGACATACACTCAGGTTCAAGACAGCCCACCCCTGGATGCAATCTGACCAGGCAGCTTGGGGGCTCTGGTGGTAACTGGACAGGACTCCCCAATGGACTTAGGACACAGGGGTCCAGTCACTACAGCGGAAGCACTTTCAGGCTCACAGAGACTGGCCACCAGCATCACCTTCTCTAACAGCTACAGCAAGGAAGTACTGGCCTACTCTGCCAGTTGCAGAAGTTGAAATACTTGTGTGTTGTCCTTGGGACAATCAAAGAGAGAAAAGACCAACAAACCACTGGATTCCTGCAGGATAAGGGCCCAAGTGGTACTCATGCCAGCAAGGAGGTCCTGCCAGTTAACATAGTCACCAGGCTGTACTGCTCTCTTCCAGACTGGTGCTCCCATTAACTGCAACATCAGCAGCCTGTCAGAAGTCGCACTGTCCTGTTGCTTTCATGCAGTTTTTTAAACTAGAAATCGAGTCCCCTCCAAGTGAGGGGTAAGGAGGGGAGCAGGAGACTAGGGTCAGAGAGCCCTGGGAGACCCTCACTTCGGTTCTCTGGTCTGCTTCATTCCCAGCGGCTTCCTCTGCACCTACTCGAGCCTTGGCTCAGAGCACCTGCTGCTGAGGAAAGGAGCCCAGACCTAACAGCAGCCAGGCACAGGTCTCCAACACAATCTCCTCATGGAGGTGCACTCAGGGCTCCGGGCAGGGTCAGCAGAGCATATCCCAGCTGCTATGACAGACAAGGTGCAACCTCAGTGCCCAGTAGGGCTCCTATAGCCAACTTCTCTGCTCCACTCTCATCAGAAGATGTCTCATTTTAATCTATGGCCTGTGGTCAAATTCTGGATGTCGTTCTTTGTGGGCATCATCTCACACTGGGACAGAACACAGCAGCCACATCCAGAGGCCTGGCGCCTTAGCTGCTGACCCCTACTGGGGACACATAGAGGAGCCTGGGCCTGTTCCTCATCCCCTAAGACCTTAGGACAGGCCAGTCAGAGGAGGGACTGTCTGAGGAATGACCCACAAGAGCACAGATGTAGCC
This sequence comes from Dasyprocta punctata, assembly GCA_004363535.1. Taxonomy (NCBI): domain Eukaryota; kingdom Metazoa; phylum Chordata; class Mammalia; order Rodentia; family Dasyproctidae; genus Dasyprocta; species Dasyprocta punctata. The sequence continues at coordinate 29,291 of RJWM01003974.1, forward strand.
CTGCCTCTGTGGTACTCTAAAGCTGGACAGGGAAGCTGGGCCTGGTGGCTGACTGGCCCAGCGTCCTCACGGGCCCAGGACCATGTACAGGCCTTTCTTCCTCCTGCCAGTTCAGAAATGAGGCACCAAGTTTTTAGAGGATGACACGCTTCTTCTCTGCCTGCCTGGAGCACTGTGCTGCAAGGGATGGCATGCAGGGGGAGGCTCATGACACACTAGTGAGAAAGGCAGGATCCAATGCACCCATCTGCCACCAGCTCGAGTGGCCCTGTGGCACTGGGCAGGAGTCAGGGCATCTAGGGGGACATGGTTCCCAGGGCACAGATAAGGGGAAGTAAGTGCAGTGTAAGCGTGCTTGTGCACACGTGCACACACACACTGAGCACCTGGGAAAGCAGTGTCCAACAGCAACATGCACAGTGGAGGCCCAGATCTCTCTTCTGAATTGCTCCTTCATGGAGGAGCCAGGATTCCATGAGAAATGGCAAGTCCCACAGACTGCAGGGAATACACAAGATAACCCAGCACATGCTGCTGTCCCTGAGGAGCGAGAGGCGCTCAGCTGTGGTGGGCCCCAGTCAAAGGGCACTGCAGCCAATTTAGAAGTTCTTCTGGCCCGATCATGGACAAGGGGGCATTACAGTGAAAAACCTCAGTGACACTGATGACTCCTGAACAGAACAGAAAATGAGGAGCCTGTGATAGCACACACACACAAGTGTGCTACAGGAAGCGGGTGGGGGCGTGCAGGTACCAGCCTCCTAGAGCTCTCACATGCAGATGCCGCTCTCTCCAGGTGACAGTGATGAGCCAATCAGGAAAGCGGCAAAGCAAAGCTAAGGCACCTGATGGGAGGCAACGAGGAGGCCCTCAAAGAGTGACATCCATGGCAAGGTTCCCTTGGGAGAGCACTGTGGGGCTGGGAGTACAGAGGCTCTGCGTGCAGGACCCACTTCCAATATCACAGGGCACCAGTCTTGGGAGGTCACAGGCCAAATCCAAACCCCAGGATCTTTTGTCCTCTCAACCCTATAGAGCAGCCATGGCTCCAAGCTTCTAAGCTGAACAATTTTCAACAAACTTCAGCTCTTCTCACCTCTGTGCACCCAGCTCCTCTCACCTCCATGCCTCAGTGGGGGAGTATCCACAAGCAGACAACTCCTACACCAGCAACTTGGCAACCTCCCACAAGAAGTCCTCCTTTCCTATCAGCAACCCTCTAAATAAAAGGTGTACCCATTTTGTGCTCCATTCTCATTAAGACAGAGAAGCTGGTGGGCAAAGAGGTGAGCAGACACCTCTCCGGGACATGCGTCAGCCTTCTTTTAAACCCACATAGCTTACACTCCCTCCTGAATTCACATTTCTTTCTCATTCATTGCTTTCTTCTGGGCCCTTTCCTTGTTTGCTGCTTTTGTGGGTTTTACTCATTTGTTATTTTAACTATAACAAAGACTGGAACCCTGCGCAGATTCTGTGTGTCCTGTGCTAGACCTTAAATAAAGCAGAGGCTCATGCCCATCATGCCTATCCATCCCAACCAAGATGAACAGGTTCTCCACCCGTGGCCACAGTGAGACAGTCCTGCAAATCCCAGCACAAACACTGCTGCTCAATGCATACCAAAACTCATCTGATCACTATTTCATCGATTTACATCAACTAAGCTATGAAAACAATTCAAACTTCTAGAGTGGGAAGTGAGAGTGCCCCATCCAGCTTCTGCACTACACTGCTCACCTCTGTGGCTGCAGAGTGGTGGCCACTGATCGAGCGGTGTTTCTGTCCACTAGGCCTCGGATCTCCCCACCCTGTCTTGAATTCTGAGCCTGACCTGGCCAGAGTCAAACCTGCTCTTTCCTCTATGTGTCCCCGAAGGTTAATGGGCATCCTGAGGGCCCAAGTCTCACTCTTCACCTGACAAGCTGGCAAAATGTTAAGGCCCCTCCACCAGCTTTATTAAGTAATCACTGGTCCTCGGCTCACCCAGTACCCCACCAGGTACACCTGCCCAACAATTCTCCTGCATTGCCTCTCCGTCTGCCTTTTTATCTAGACCTTTTGTGAACAAAAAGAACCATGAAGGATGGGAAAGAATGACTCCAGCATTTTCTCTTCACTTTGAGCCCAAGAAGGAAACAGAGCCGCCCAAGTTGGGACCTACATACTGGGAAAATCTTAAAACACTGAGAGGTGCCCAGCAGGCATGAGGTTGTGAGTTCGATCCCTGGTACCAAAAAAAAAAAAAAAAAACCAAAAAACAAAAAACAAAACAACAACAACAACAAAAAAAAACCACTGAGAGGAAGGCAGCTTCTAATCTCTTGCCATCACAACCTCAAAGGTCACTACTGCTGTAAACTGCAAAAACAGTCAAAAGAACACTCATAAACAGAAGAGAAAGAACCACCACGGTACACCACCCAGAGGCAAGGGAAAGCACACAATTCAATGTGGTGGATGTTGCTCTTTGCAGAGAATGCTGGAGGGAACGTCTGAATGTGAGCTGGTAGCCCCAGAGGGTTGACAAGGAGCTGGAGGATCAGGAGGGAGGTGGGGTGTTCTGTGCAAGGAAACTAGAGAAGCTGGGCATTCTGGCTTCAGAAAAGAGCAGGAGGAAGAGCAGGAGAGACCCCCACACCTGCTGGCAGTCGGGCTCTGTTCTGGGGGCAGGGCTGTCTGATGTGCTTTCCACCTGGCCTGCACAGCCTTCTCCATGTGGTACAGAAGAATGGGGTGATCAGGGGTCAGAGCTAAGGTGACATGAGATGAGAAGACATTCAGTTGGGCCAGAGTAGATCCCAGAGCTTCAGAGCCCAAGAGAAGGGCTCTGACCTGTAGGAGCCTGGTGCAGGGTGGGTGGAGCATGCTCAGAGGCTCCCACAGTCTCCCTTACCATGACACAGAGAAGTCCTGCGTTGAGTGTGCTGACCACATGTGCAAGGTTCCCTAGGCTCTCGCTCAATCGTCACCATCATCTGTCCTGTTACAGGCGTGCCTGTCAGTTCCCCACCACCACAGACCAGCTTGTTTCCAGTATCCTGTCACAGTAAATAACCTAAAGCTCTCTGTGCACATACTTCTCCTCCACATACCTACCCGTGAAATTTGGGAGTCAAGAACCTGGTATTTTTAAAGTCCTTAAACAAAATGCACTATCACACTGTCAACGTGGTACATACCAATTTGCTTTTTGAAATACTGAGCACCTACATTTTAAAAACAAGTTATTAATTTGGTGTTTAAAAGTATCTCACTGATTTGTGTTTGACTAAAAATTGAAATGTCTGTAATTTGTCTCACTTGAACTGCGGATACTCACCTGTCACCTGCACATCTTCATCTGAGCCTCCATCCCAAGTTTTCCTTACGAGCTATTTCCATTTATGCTTACTAACAAGTTCACGATGGGCCATAATTCATACATCTCAACTCTGGGCAGCTCTGAAGCACCAGTGGTACATTCATGACTGTCATTGGGTGGCACAGGACAGTCCCTTTCAGCGGGGAGAAGTCTCCAATGGGACAGTCGTGCATCTACCACTGGCGATTCAATCCAGCAGGAACACATTAATCTCTTAAGTATCACATTTGCCTGTATGATTCCAGTTTAACTTCATTTTGTTAATATGTTCTCTGTGGTACAATTTGATATTTTTATCTAATCTTATTTATTGTTAATTATTAACTCATTAAATGCAACATCAATTAAACAGTAACAACAATTCACCAACCCTGTTTTTCTCTTTTGTTTTTTTCTTTTTTTGTCGTATTGAATACTAAACCCAGAGCCACTGCACTCAGCAACATCCCCAACCCTTTTCTAAAGTTTTGAGAAAATTGGTAAGTTACCCAGGCTGAGCTTAAGCTGAAGATCTTCCTGCTTCAGCCTCTGAGTGCTGACCACACCTAGCTACAACTTTAACTTTTAAATTTGATCATAGTATATTATAAAATGATTAGAAGAAAAGATTTTACAATCATTATTCAACCAAAATACATAAATTCATTATAAATAAAACATTACTTACCGAATCCAAAAAGCAAAGGTAAGACCCTGAGCTCTGTGCAACTGCTTGATTTTTAGAATATCCAACTGTTGGAAAAAAAACACAGAAAAGTTCTTTTATAATTCAATTTTCAAAAGCATGAAACTTAATATACTTTATATTCCAAGAAAGCTAACAACACTTTACACTACCATCCAAAAGTTGGGTTAGTAAGGACAACATCCCCATGGGTACCTGGAATCAGGACCACAGTGATAAGGCACCTGGAACAAAAACTAAAACAGAGTCCCTGGGAAGAGTGAGGTCTGCAAGGAAACAGAAGCTCATGCTGGTGACCTAGCTGGAAACCTGGCGGGTTACAACCTCGGCACACATCCAGGGTCAGGTGCAGTCACTGCAGAGTCTAAGCATCTGCGCACACACCATGCTGGTCGCTGCTCTGCTGCTGCTCAGTCCCTGAAAATATGCTTATCCTCAGAACCCAGAGCCACAGTGGCTCCTGAGCAGAGGGGAAACGTTGTCTGGCAGTGAACGCCCATGGCCCACAGCCTCACACAGCGGCACGGGAAACGGTCACTGCTGAGCACAGAGCGCAGAGCACAGAGCAGCCAGGGCTCTTACATGCCTTAGGAACAGGGAGCGGCTGCCCTGGAGGAGGCCACCAGGGGCCGGCTGGGCTGCTGGGGCTGGTGATGCTGTTTTCATCAAGCTGCTGGTTTCCCAGTGTGGTCAGTTCATGATTCTGATACATGTGCTCTTCCAAGGGATGTATTTCAATGGAAGCATTTTTAAAATCAGGCTTTCAAAGATATTATAGCTGTATTAGAGAGTTAAACAGTGCCCGAGGATTAACTGCCAAATGAATGGAGCTGAAAAAGTGCAACGTGAATGCAAAAGACAAAAATCACCATAAAGGGAGTTCCAGAGGGAATCTGAGGTGCTGGGATGTAAAGGAACAGAAGTGCAAGAGTGCAGGACTGATTACCAGAGAGGGTACAACATGTGTTTGGGAAGGTGAACAGGAGTCCACTGAAAAGTTTCTGACTAAGGAATCACACGCAGATTAACACTGAGCAAGCTCAGCCTGGACACTGAGGGTGCAGAGAGCCAGAATAAGAGTGCTGACAGGACTTTGGGGTAAGAACCCATTGTCCCTCGGGAAAGAGGCTACCAACACCTGAAACGAGATATTCAGCTGATTATGGAGCTGATGCCACCAAGAAGAATTATAGGACACAAAACAGGTGTGTGCAGAATCGAAACAATAAAGCTCACTAGTACTCAAAGTTAGGACAAGCTGTGTACCAGAGGGACACAGCCAAGTGTGCGCCTTAGTCAGCCCCTGGCACTACCCTGTTTCCTGCTGCAAGGAGACGGGGGAAGAGCTCCTGCTATGCAGGCTCTGTCCTGCTCCTGGGAGGGACAAGAAGAAAACTCTAGCAACATGGGGCAGAGGTAAGACACACAAACTCACCAGACCTTCACTTATGTCTTCAAAGGACCCAGCTGAAGCAGTTACCTTCTGAGGGGGTGTCCTACAAGGTGGCAGCTTAATTTCTAGCAGTAATTCCTCAAACTCAGCCAACCCACACCCATGAGCAAAATGACCTGATTTCCAGGAAGCACAGTTATGAACAAGAGTAGAGGGAAAACCCACATGGAGGAGCCCAAGTGTTCAGCGCAACTTGCAGCTATCACAGAACAGCAGTGGCTAAATGCCCACTACGAGTCTGTATAGGGCAGTAACACAGGAGACCATACATCCTGAGAATCTCAACCACGGAGCTCCTGGCAGCATGAAGGGTGGGAAGAGACTTTGCACAATTACAGTGAAATTAGCTGGAGTGCTGCTCAGAAAGCTGCCCATGGGAGGAGGGTTTTAGGAGAGAAACCAAACCCACCAGTTTGGGTAATGAAGGCAGGCATATCTCACTGAGGAAGCTGGAAGCTTCTCACAATGAAGCTTGTGTCTGGCAAAGGCTCAGAATGTGCATTAATATCACTGCCTAGCAGAAAGTCAAATGTTTGTGCAGGGTTCCATGTCTGGGTAGGTCAGCGCCTTCGTGAGGGGTGCTGGTTGCCATGGTCATAGCAAGGCAAAGTCAGTTCCCATAGATGTTAACATTTCTGGGTCATACTTCATTTTGATTTTGGCAAGTGGCCACATGATGAAAAAGTGTTGCTCTAACATGATGTGAAATCATGACAAATGAATCTTAACTCTACCTAAATAACTGGCACTCCTGAAAACAGACTTTGAAGCTATGTTATCTAAAGGCAAATATCACTTTTCCTATTTAAGAAAATACACTACAGGAAAGTCTGTCCTTTCAGACAGACCCAGGTGGAGTACATCGTATGAACATGAAAGACAGGCTTCCCATGGTGCTGCTCACCCACTTCCCATGGGCAATGCGGACACCAGCATGCCCCCTCCAGGTCACAGTCATGTCTGTCACAGAAGACCATGTCCCAGTGAAATGGCTTAAAGGACGGCCATGTACAAGAAGCACTTTAAAAAAAACTTCATTCCTAAAATGGAGATAAGCCACGAAGCATCACAACAAATGCCTTCGATTTGTTTTTATTGAGTAAAACCTCAAAGAGTATTAAAGGATGTTCAGACTGGTTTCAAAACACAACTTTTACACCCATTTTGCAAGTTGAAATAGACATTGTACAGTAACTGAATTATAAAAACAAACTAAAGAAAATAAAGCCAACAAATAATTTGGCATGGTGATGCATGCCTATAATTCCAACACTTTGGAGGCCGAGGCAGGAGGATTACTGTGAGTGTAAAGTCAACCTGTGCTACACAGTAAGTTCAAGGGCAGCTTGAACTACATAGCTAGAACCTGTCTCAAAAGAAATTTTCTGGTAAAAAATATTAATATCTTCCAGATGCACAGGATGACAAAGATGCTAACTAAAACAGAAGCTACCAGCACTTTGTGAGAGCTGAGGCAAGGTTGTCCTAAACACCCTCACAACCCCCAGCATGAGCCCTGTTATCCCGACCCGTCTGCACACAAAAGACAGGCAGAGAGCTGCCCACATGCCAGCCCATAAGCCCGAGTCACAGGGCCCCTCCTCACACTGGGCGCCAGCTTTGTGCCACTGAGACACGCTACACAGAGGTCCCCATTGCACTGTCAAGAACAGGTCCTTCCATGTGACTTTTAAGACTGCAGACACTTTTTTAAAGGATTGGTTTTTTAAAATTACTTTTACTTAGCCGGGCGTGGTGGCGCACACCTTTAATCCCAGCACTCGGGAGGCTGAGGTAGGAGTAGCATTGTGAGTTCGACGCCAGCTTGGGCTACAATGTGAGCAAGGCTGGCCTCAGCTACATAGTGCAATCCTGCCTCAAAAAAAATAGGGCTGGGACTTTAGTTCAGTGGCTTAAGCGCCTGCCTGGCAGGCGCAAGGTTATGAGTTTGATCCCCGGTATGACGAAGAAAAAGAAAAAACTACTTTTACTTAAGATTTCTCTTAAACGCTATCCACGCTCTTCTATCTCCTCATACTAGGCACACTCGAACACGTGGAGAGACGGTGTCTGCTGGGTCCTGACAAGCCCCATGCTGCAGCTCACCTCTACCAATACCCACCCTCTACTCGGCCCAAAGCAACAGAGAACGCCAGTTAAACACTGGCAGGAAGCCACAAAAACCAACAGCTTCCAGGGACTCTTAGGTTGGGAGGATGCACATTTTAAAGTGTTTCATGAAGCAGCAAAACTGTTTTGTAACAGCCAATATTCAGAAATAGTCATGCAGCCCTGAAGAGGTCGTCATCTATACAGACAGGTGTGTGGACTTTTGCAGTGACAATGATGCCTGCCCTGGGAATGAGGCCGGAGAGAGCTGAAGGAGGCAGTGCACACTCAAGGATCACCAAGACCAGTAGCCACAGTGTGCCCCCAAGTTTGTAATGCTGGCAGAAAAAACCAAAAAGTGGGAAGAAGAATAGGGCGGCCTTGAGGTCTCAGGTCTAGGAACATCGGAGTTTGTCTCCCCCTCTCACTCCCCTCTCCAAATATCACCCAAATGCACCAAGCAACCTGCAACTCCTGCTGACTCTTCAAACACCCAGTTCTACCTGACACCATCAGGGGACCTTCTGAAAGCCTATGTTCCAGTATCATGCGTTGGATCTGAGCAGGATCTAATAGCAGGTCTTACATTCCCAGGCACTGAAAGGGGGTGCTACAGAGACCACTACTACCCCCTACCCGAGCCTGCCTATCCTTGAGTTACACAGGAGCTGGACAACTCCCTGGAACCATATAATAGCTAACTGTCCTGTCAACTGGAGTACGAAACACCCAACTAAATTGGGTCAGCATAGTTCTGGGTATATCTGAGGGGATTTACTTTGATTTACTGGGTGTGAATGACAGCGGCCAATGGACCTGCCACCTAAATGGTAAAAAAGAGAAACAAAGAAGGAAAGCTTGCTTCTGTTTCTTCAGAGGAACTCCAGTCTTTATCTTCACCTTGGACGTTGTCTCATGGCTTCCAGTGCAGACCATTCAGCCTCCTTATACAGACTAGCACAGGACACTACAGTGAGCTGCAGGCCTGGATCCTTCGATCTCCAGTGTGCAGACAGACCTTTTTCACTCTTCCACACCTGACTCTGTGGCAGCCATTGTAAATCAATCTTGTAAATTCTTATATATTTAGATATCTTGTGTTAAATGTTTCTCTAGTAAGCATGGATTGATACAAACCACATCTGTTATAAGTGTTAAGATGCCATTCCTGAGAATATCTTAAAGCAGTGGCTCTCAACATGAGATGTGCCTCAGAATCTCCTGGGATGCTTCTAAAATTCCAAAGCTGAGGTTGCACCCCAGACCTGCTCCCAGAGATCCTCATAGGACAGGAGCAGGCCCCAGGCTGTTTAAGGCTCCCCAGAAGATTCCAACATACACCCAATAGTGAGGAACCTTACTTTAGAGACAGACATGGCTCCCATTCTCAAAGGACTGTCTTTAGTTACACACTGCTTATCTGGCCACCTCTACATGTCAAGTCATAGCAGTATACAAGGCCCATTTCTTTTCAACTCTTACGAAAAACTTTAGAGACTCTGATCTGTTTCAATCAAAGCTAAGGATACAAGATTACTCAATGAAAAACAAAGGATAAATGAAAATATAAATACACTTTAATGTGAAATTTTAAAATTCAAAAGACTATAAAGAAAAACCTTAAATGCTTTTAGAAAAGATGCCTTTAAAATAGCAACAGTAAAAAAACCCCATAAATATAAATAAATAAATAAAATAGCAAGAGTCAGGTTGATGTAGTATTTCTCATTAGCACACAAGACACTAGAAGACAATAAGTCAATTCCTTCATAATTATTTTGTCCCTAGAATTGCACACCCAGCCAAATTGTCGAGCATAACTTAAAAGGACACTGTCGGATAGTTGCAAGCACCAAATATTTTACCATCCATATTCTGAACACAAACAGGTCTTCTGAAGAAGTAACTCCAGCAAAATGAAAAAGAAAGGTATAAAAAGAAAAAATTTTAATGAGAAGAAAGCAAGGGTACACAGAAAAGTCAGGTGCAGAGAGGTGGAAGGAAAAGGAGATGTGAAGCATGGGCAGAGGCCTCTGGGGTCCTCCTGAGGCTGCTCCCCACACCTCTGTGAGCACAGGCACATGTTAATAACACCCTCAGGCCATTTTCATAAGGTCTGAATGTCAGAACTGATTTATTGGCAAAGCAAATAAACCAAGAGTTGTAGAAAAGCATCAAACTGGCCCAGCCCCGATGGTGACGACCTATCGAGGACTAAAGAGTAGTGCTGAGCTGGGTCTCAGCTCACTGGCAAAAGCTCCATGTTGCCTTGCAGGCCCTTCAAGGGCTGAATCTCTTTTCACTACATGTTGGTATTCAAAGAGCAGCTTTAATTTATCAAAGCAGACATTCATTTGTGAAATAAGCAAATGCTTTTCACTGGCTGCCGAAACTGGGTTCAAACTTGTGACCTTTCTGCCTCAGTCTCCCAGAATGCTGGTATTACAAGTGTGCTCCACCACACCCAACTACTTTATTTCTTACTGTTAAAGTCTCTTTTGCAATGTGCACACAGTCGACAATAAATCAGCAAGGTGTGGGAAAGCAGCAGAGGCCAGGAGGATGGCAATATGTGTTCTGGTGTGTGTGTGGGGCCTCTGCTAAGTTATGTACCATGAGCCCTAGGTCAGCCACTAACATGGCAAAACAAGGGCATAATTACAGCAAAGAACGATGATGGGAGCTACGCTTCTACATCGCAGCGCCAGAGTCCTGCTCCCCGGCAAAGCCAGCAAAACTTACCCAAGAAAACCAACCATCTAGTCTCTAGAAATGATCCTAAGGTTCACAGACAATGAAGAAATAGTTAGCCAAAAATCCTCCTGAAACTCACATCTCCCAGCTCCCAGGAAGGCAGGATACAGCACTGTCCACTCTGACCCAGCTACACCTGAGAACTGGGGCTGCCTCTACTCCCGCGCCCCAGCCCATGGCTGTGGTGTCCCTGAGAATGCAGGACCCCAAGGGTCCTGGTCCTGGCTCCTGGGGCAGGTGAGAGGCAGGCAGAAATGATGTCGAGGTACTGCCCTCCTCTAGCAGGGATTCACACAGAGAGAGGCACACACACTCCCTGTGGAGGAACAGGGCATCTACTCAGGGAAAGAAACAGGCTAACAACAGAGCACTGTATCTCCAGAGAAACAACCTGGTTTGCAACGAAGTGTGGAGAAGCTCTATGCTGGGTAAAATGGCCCCAAAAAGGAGACTGGCAGGTGTCCTGGTGATGCAGAAGAACTCCAGGCTAACCTGTTAGCCAGAGACAGGCTGCAGAGGAGTTAGAAGGAGCATCGCAGGGTCAGGAATCTTCAAATACTGACCTCAGGAACTATCACTTCAAATGGCCTCAATTCCATGAGATTATTCTCCAAAGCAATTTAAACCCCGTGGCATCATGAAAAACTACACGGGAATCACCAATTCTTGCAGTGTAACAGCTGGGTGTGGTCAGAGAAAGAGTCAAAGAGAACTGGGGCAAAGCCACTCTCAGCCCCAGGACGTGTAGGGCTAAGGCTGAGGAACAGCATCAAAGTTATCCAGGGACTAAGTAGGTGAGCAAGAATCTGCTGTGAGCCCTGGCAGTCACCAGAGCTTTTACAACATATGATCTAAATATGTTTCCAGCTAAAAATAGGAGAAATGAAAAGAAAAGGGAAAGCACGACCCACTTTGGACACAGGGCAGGCAACAGAAACTTTCTATGAGACTATCCAGATGCCACGTCTAAGACAGACTCAAAGAAGCCATTATAGGGCCAGGGATATAGCTCAGAGGCACAGCGTCTGCCTGGCAAGCGCGAGGTCGTGAGTCTGATTTGTGGTACCAAAAAATAAAAAGTCGGGCGAGGTGGTACACGCCTGTAATCCCAGCAGTTGGGAGGCTAAAGCAAGAGGATTGCTGCAAATTTGAGAACAGCCTGGGCTACAAAGTGAGCTCAAGGCCAGCCTGAACTGCATCATGAGACCCTGTCTCAAAAAGACAAAAAAGACCAAAAAAACCAAACAAACAAACAAACAAACAAACAAAAAAAAGCCACTATAACTATACTGAAGCGAAAGGAAATCATGATGAAAGAAATATATAACAACGTTGTGTCAGAGGATATCCACAAAGAGACTAAGAAGAACCAAATAAAAAACTCTCAAGCAGAAAAGCACAATAATGAAAATTAAATTTCCACTAGAGGAATCCAAAAGTTAACTGTCTGAAGAATTAACAAACCTGAAAACAGATCTAAAAAGATTATCGAATCCAAAAAACAAACAGAAAAAAGAATGAATAAAAATGATCAGCACCTCAGAGAATGTGGAACAGCATTCAATGCACCAACACAGACATGAGTACCAAAAGGAAAGGGGAAAAATAAGCAGAAAAATAGCTGAAAACCTCCCAAGTCACTTGAAAGACATTAATCTACACATCCAGGAATCTAGAAAAACTCCTAGGAGGAGAAATACAAGATTCATCACTAGACACATTACAGTAAAATGCCAAAAGGCAAAGACAAGGAAAACATCTTTATAGCAACAAGAAAAAGATAACTTGTCACTTACAAGAGACCCTTAGTAAGCAAACATCTGCCTGTCATTTGACCAGTAGAAGCAAGGAGGCCAGAGAGTTCCAAATCACATATTCACAGCACTCAAAGAAAACCACTATCAGTCAGGAATCCCAGATCCAGCAAAGCGACCTCCCAAAAATAAAAGAGAAATTAAAGATATACCCAGATAAACAAAAGCTGAATTTGTTAACAGCAGATCAACCTTAAAAGAAATACTAAAGTTCTTTGCTCTAAAAAGACTGACAGGACTTCAGGTCCACACAAAAATCAAACTTGTACAGGAATGTTCATACAGGCATCATTCACAACGGCCAAAAAAAATGGAACAATTGAAATGTGCATGAACTGATGAACAGATAAACAAAATACAGTGTATTCCTACAACTGAGTATTTTCCTCTCACAAAAAGTAGGAAGTACTGATACATGCTACAACACAGATGAACCTTAATAATGCTGTGCTTAATGAAAGAAGCCAGTCATAAATGAGCACTTGCCACAACTGCATTAATATAAAATGTCTACAACAGGAAAATCTATATATGCAGATACAGAACAGATCAGTGGTTATCTGAGTGGAGAACCCTGGGCTATAACCCACGTGCTGTAAGAGAATGCCATACACTGAGTGTCTTATAAACAACAGAAATTTCTCACAGTTCTGGAAGCTGCAAGCCCAAGATTGAGGCGCTGGCTGACTGAGTGTCTCATCAGACCTTGTCCCTTCCCCCGACATAGGAGAAGGGGTAAAATTTTCTTCAGCCTTTCTTCTAAGATACTACACCCATCTGTGGGGCTCTGCCCTCATGACCTCATCAGCTCTCAAAGGCCACTCCTCCGCATGCCAGGACATGAGAGTTAGGCTTGAGTTAGGGGGTGGGGAGTAGACACAGAAACAAATCCTTACCAAAGAACTACAAAAGTAAGTCCAGGAGGTTCTCATTCAGTACTAGACCTGAGGCAAGAAGATGGGACACGGCTAAAACTGGCTGGGAAAGGAGGTATGACAAGATTCTGGGACATACACACAACAGAACACTTCTCAGAACCCTGCACACGGACTTCTTAAGAGAGCCTGAGCAGGTTTTTGATAGGATGTCATGGATGTGTTGTCAAGTGCAAGAAATATAAAAAAGGCAGAGTTATCGTGCTATCGTGCCTCCTCACAATAGCCCACCATATGCTGCAAAATATATTTTTATTTTTTCTACTCTTTTTCCAGTCTTTTTACTCAGTCCAAACTCACTCTGCAGAGCCCATTTTCCACTTACCTTACTTCTGTTTTTTTTTTTCTTTTTTTTTTTTTTTTTTTTTTTTTTTTTTTTTTTTTTTTTTTTTTTTTTTGGTACCAGGGATCGAACTCACAACCTTGTGCCTGCCAGGCAGGCGCTTACACCACTGAGCTAAATCCCTGGCCCTATTTTTTAAGACTGGGTCTCACTATGCAGTTTAGGCTGGTCTTGAACTCACTTTGTAGCCCAAGCTGACCTCGAACTCACAATGATCCTCCTGCCTCAGCCTCCTGAGTGCTGGGATTACAGGCATGCGCCACCACTCCTGGCTTCCTACTTTTAATAATGTGAAACTTCACCACTGTTCATGCTTGTTTCGTTCAATTCTTTGTATGGGACAGAACAGACCTAGACATCACCTCTAAAAACAGACTCCAGCACCCCAGACTGCGGTGACCGAATGACCAGGATTTTTTGCTACTATTTGAACAATGTGAAACTACTTAAGTGTGTAAGTTGATAAGAAACAGCGAATTACAGTTTAATAAACTAAGTATGTTTACTCACCTCCTCGGGGAGAAGGTGAATCATGACCTCCAATGACTACAGCGATACCGGCATCTTCAAGCTTTCCTTTCCATCTTTCAATGATAGTCATAGACTTGTCCTGGAGGTGCAACAGCAGCAGGTCAAGGAAACTCCTCAGAACAGCCAAAATGTGACTAAGTCACCCTACTGGAAATTTATAAATACCTTACTGGCATCATCAAAAACAGAGAGCTCCAAGGAGCCTTCGAAGTCCTGCTGCAAAACAGACTTCAAACACTCATCCAACCACTCTTCAGCATTGTGGACAGGGAGGATAATGGACTGGAATTCAGAGAAGTGGGTTAATAGAAGAGGGAAAGCTGGGTTCCCACACACTGCCCTAAGGTACTTCCCTCTACTATCCACACAATGCTCATTAGCACAGGGCAAGGCTTGAGCTACAGAAAACCCTGAATATGGCTTCCAGGAAAGGGCATACTCAAACAAGCAATTCCTTCTCTTAACTCATAACACTCTTTGTTCCTTAAGATTTACTATGTTTTAGATTTCCCCAAACTTTTAGATGCTTTCAAAAGGGGGAGCGGGTGCAAGACATCAAGATGCTCCCTGATTCAAGGGTAAATTCATGTTTTGGATCACTGGTCAGAAACATCACATTCTGGTTAGGCAGGCATCTACCTATCTACCTGTGTATTTCTCAATTCACCCCTCAAAATAGCTGTTTGGGCCTTTGCTGGGTGGGACATGCATTCCAGCAAAGTTGAGCTCAGAGAAATGGTGAGAAAGAAACCCCTTTAATACTCCTATGCAGTCCTCAAAAAGGGCCACACTGGGAATTACAATGAGACAGGAATCTTCCAGTTCTCTTCTGTTGTAAACTTTCCTGTTGGCACTAGCTGTTTTTCTTCAACGAGTCCCACAAAGAAAAGAAAAATTTCTAAAGTAGTATGGAGTAAAACCAGAGACTTTGCACACCTATTGCCTCAGCACTTAGGAAAGTGGAGACGGAGACTGCAAGTTTGAGTTGCATTTGGGCGACGTAGCAAAACCCTGTCTCTAAATAAATTAGCGCTAGGGATGTAGCTCAGTGACAGAGCGCCTAACCCCAATACTGTCCAAAAACTAATAAAAACGTGAAACTTTACTACCACCAACACAAATATTCTGATCGTCTCAGTTTTACACATTATCATAGCATGTACTATGAATAGCCATAAAAGCTGGTGTGTTGTCACCGTGTTTATAGTCATAAAGTCTGTGTATTATTTTTAAAGGAAAACAAAAGGATTCTTTTACTTTTCTCAAGATCTACAACACTACATAAAATGTGAATTTCTGTCAAAGTAGGAGCGTGATTAACCTCGGTCCCTGACTAAGACTGCGGCCCACAGCCGCCTCCCAGGGGCCGGCGCGAGGTCTGACCCGCACAGGAGGACTGGCAGGGGCGGGAGGAAGCGCGCGGGTCCGCAGGATCCGGGGAAGCCTGCCCAGCGCCCCCGCCCCGCGCCCCGCAGTCCGCGGCGGTGACCCCTGGGATCGCGGCAAGGCCGGACAGACACGAATCGTCAGGGGCAAGAGAGGGCACAGCCGAGGGACACCCAGAGGGTCGGGGCGGTGCGGGCCGTGCCCGCACCCACGGCCCACACCTACCACGAGGGCCGGCGGGCCGGGCGCCCTCGAAGTTTTGCGGCACTGCATGGCCACGATTCTCCGTCCACCCTGCACCTCAGCCCGACGCCTCGGCCCGCCGCAACCCGCTGGGGCGCACGGCGCGTGCGCTGGAGGCTGGGGGGCGGGGCCGAGGGCAGGCCGCTTCGGATTGGCATAGAGACACATCGATCTCGTTAGGGGTGGGGGAGGCAGATGACGTGTCGCGGAGGAGGCGGGGCCGTTCGTACTGGAGAGGGGTGAGGGCTGTGTTGGGGTCCGGGCGCTGCCTTCCGGGCGCTGGGTGGCGACCGCGCTTCAGGAGTGACGGTCAGGGCAAGTGACAGAAATCCTTCCGTGCGGGAGGTGAGACTTGAAATCCAGTCTCAATCACGATCGCCTCTAGATGGGCGTGTGTGCCTTGGAAACAAGGTGCCTCTTCTCACCCGCGCCCTGTTTGCCTGGAGGATGAGCGGGGCCGGACAGAAGAGGCCAGGGAGAGGCCCACGCGTGTCCCCGCGCGCCCCAGGTAGAAACGCGCGTAGGGCCGCTGAGAGACCTCCGAGCACTACCGCGACGATCCATGCGCGGCTGTTAGGACTCGGCGTCTTTTCAGACTGACTCCGGGCCTGCGGTTTCTCTGAACGGTCATCGTGAATATGCCAAGGAGTGTATTTGAGACTCTCCCATAGTCTCCTTGACCGGCTGATGACCCTGGGTGTGTCTAGTGGCATTTGCTCCTCTTTTGTGCCACCCCTAAACGTCCTTAGAGTGACCACACTTGGGCGCGATGGCGCACCCTAGTAATCCCAGCACTGGGGTGACTGAGGCAGGAGAATCGCACCTCGAGGCCAGGTTGAGCTGCACAGTAAGCTCAAGGCCAGCCTGCATTGCATAGTGAGATCCTAACTAGGAAAAAAAAAAAAAAGAAGAAGAAGTAACCTCACTTAAAAATAACAGGAGAAAGCAACTTGGGGTTTAGGGACTGCAGTGCTTGTCAATTAAAACACCGTTCCTACAAGGAAAACAGTAGCTTGTCTTTTTGTCAAGAAAACAAGCTGCCCCCATCCCTAATAATTCCACAGAAACCTGATAGTCATCCCACCTATTAGCCTGAGCAAAGAAGTGCTGGGCCCAGTCCTGCAGGTGAGGTCCAAGCACAGCCACACCCTGCCCTGCCCTTGGGGGGCAGGTGGTTCCACTCCCCTTAAAGAGTAGTGTGACTAGAACCTCTCCAGGTGGTTGAGGGTTTGCCAAGAAACTTCACACAGAAGGGGTGGACAGTGACAGGACTGAGAAAGTTCTATGAATGTAATATGTGGTGATTATGGCTATGCCACTCTCTTACATACATTAACCACACTCAGGGTTATTCATGCTGCTCCCAATTACTGAACAGGTCATAGTATGTGAGTCTGCAGGCACCAATTCTGCAACAAGTCTTTTCTTTTTTTTTCTTTTTCTTTTTCTTTGTGTGTGTGTGTTTCAGAGAATGGAACCTAGGGCCTCACACATGCTAGAAGAGTGCTCTCTACCACTGAACTACCTTCTCAGTCTTAACTCCTTCTCTTTAAAAAACTAAGATTCAATGCAAAGCAAGCCTTCTATATACAGTATGTTCTACTATAACGAAGCAAACTTTTTAAGCCTCTATTTAAGTACTTCAGATATGATGGTTTCTACTGAAGTTGCACCTTATTTGCAAAGCCTGTTCTGTGATTGGAAAGGTTTAGGCCAGATGAATAAAAATGCAACCTAACTTTCAGACTGACAGATATAGTCTGAGGATTTGTTTCCAGGGACCTGACGGAGTTGACTTATTAGGAATAGTTTCATTTTAAAAGATTTCTCTAAAAGTAACATTCTGGCTACAAGAATGCACCCTGAGCTTGAGATAAGAGGTCAGAGATAAGGAGCTGCAGATGACTTCTAGCCTGCAGTAGCACATGGTGTTCAAGCTGTGCTTGAGCATGTGTCTTACTTCCTGTCCATGTCCTGCAAATTTGCTTTCCACTACCTTCTAACACAAATTTTATTATAACCTCCTTTTTTGGGAACATTCAGAATACCAAGAGGCACTTAAAAAAAATGCAAGGAGCCTTGGGTGCTGTTCTAAAATCAAGGACGGTAGGGCCGGAGATTCCTGTCACAGTAGAGTCTTAGCAAAAGGGACTGGGCTGTGGGGACTCACCCCAAACCTAGCAAAAGACAGGAAGGGGAACACAGTGTGTTGGCATTTGCTGGATTAAGACTGTGTGGATTTAAACCAGACGGAAGGGAGTGGATTGAAGGATGAGCGAAGTCACATGGGCAACCAAAGGGGAAGTTGCACAAAACTCTCCCCAGCTGTGGGCCCACTGCATAGGCAATCTCTTTATTTTTCATTGTTACACAGAATGTTGGTGAATAGTGGCTGTATTCTGAGAACCCGGTGCTGATTTCCTGGGTCTTGCTGTGGGGTAGACCAGCTGCTGGGGTCAGAATGTCCTGTCCCCCAAGCCCATATGTTGAAGCGTAACCCCAAGAGCATGGTGCTAGGAGTTTGGGTTGTTTGTTTGTTTGTCTTTTTGAGACAGGGTTTCACTGTGCAGTTCAACTTGGCCTTGAGCTCACTTTGTAGCCCAGGCTGGCCTCTAACTTGTAAGGATCCTCTTACCTCAGCCTCCTGACTGCTGGGATCATAGCCGTGTGCCACCACACCTGGCAAGGAGGTGGGGTTTTTAGATAACCAGGTCACGGGGGCCACAGGATCAGTGCCTTATACAAGAGGGTGGTGGGGGCTCTTGTGAGTCTTCTGCCACCAGAGGACACATGGAAGGTACTTGTGAGGAGGGGGTCCTCACCAGACATGGGGCTGCTGGGGCCTTGCCCTTGGACTTCCAACCTGCACCATTGTGAGAAATAGTTCTGTTGTGTATAAATTATCCAGGATAAAGTATTTTGCTATAGCAGCCTAAATGAGTTATGACACCAGGTCTCTAAGTTGAAGAGCTACACAGCAGTCCCACCATGCTGGAGCCAGAAGTAAAGACTCACTGCTGCTGCTGGTCTACACCAACAACACCTGGAGGCTTGCAGTGCAGGAGCCACCAGGCCCAGGCTAAGAATCAGCTGTGTGCACTCTCGGTGAGGGCTGAGCTCAAAGCCATAGACAGACAGGTTCACGTGACAGCCTGAGCCCCAAACCTCTAAGTGTCCACCCATTCCTGGACAGAATGAACTTCAACAGGATTTGGAAGTGGGTGCTGCATAGAAGTCAGGAGCATCTGGATCACAAAGACTGCAACTGGTGGCCAGAGCACCCCAAGAATAAACCAGGTCTCAAGCGAGCCCACCTCTGCTGGGCAGTGGATTGGTGTGGGGCTCTCTTCTACTCCCTTACTCTTTTAAAGGTCAGTTTCACCTCAGCTGGATTTAATCCCTCATTCAAGGCCTGCAGCCGATACTGTTTAGAAATGTAATCTATGGGACATGATGCGGACATGGTCCCATGAATTCTGTCTTCAACAACACGTGTTCCTAGAATCTAGGCCTGTTGGGGAATTACAGTTGCTACAGGGGAACCCTGCAGTGTATTCTGGGGAATGATACATCCTGGTGTGTACCTGACACAAGGTTGGCCACTGGGTATGGTGACCCATAGCCACAGTGGGTCAGACCATTCATGAAGGTACAGTTCAGAGTAGCACTTCAGGAGAGCAGGACCAACTGGAATGACCATCTCTCCCTTCTTCTACAGTGTATTCATTTTCCCTTGGGGAGCACCCGCCTGCCACTGCAGGCCATTGCTTTAGGGGTAATCACTCTCAGCCCTGAGAGTCCACCAGCCCTTCCCGTTTCCTGGCTCAGTCACTGGTTATGGATGACCCTGACCCTTTTTGGGTCATGACCTTGGAGGGATTATGGGTCACCTCTGAAGCATGACTTTGGGAGAGGAGCCCCTTCCACAGGGAGCTCCTGAAAGCCATGAGCGATTGTTTGAGGATATGGCAGGAGTCCTGGGGTTATGGGCTGATCCCTAGAAAGGAGCCTGGACTCAGGAGCTGGTATGATGTTCTAGACACCCACAATTTAGTCGTATAACAGAGGTATGGGACAGCTCTGTGTGGCCCCATGGGGATATCAGTCCCACCTGGCAGCACTTGTAACAAGTCTGCACAGCCAAGAATTCTGGAAGAGTGGAGATTCCACCTAATAAGCATTTTCTAAATATTAGGCACTTTTCAAATATTATCTCATTAAAGCCCAGCACAACATGATTGACCCAGTGCCAGAGCCTGGATCTGTCCCTGGCCCAACTGCAGGAAGGGATGAGGTTCCTGTCACAGGAAGCATTTAATTAACAGCAGGCAGACATTCAGTGTGGATTCCATGTGAGCATCAACCATCATGTAGGATGTTTGTCTTGGCCTGGATCCCCTAGCACCAGTCCAAAAGGCAGAGCCTGAGTCAGGAGTTTGCACACAATTTCTGTTCCCAAGACACTGGGGCCAGGGACAGTGAGGCAGGGAAGGAGTGGAGGCTAGGAACCTTGGGTTCCATTGTGGGTGTCTGCATGAAAGGTTGGGCCCAGGCCTTTCTCAGGACCCTGAAGAATTGTCCATCTGATAAGGGGGAGACTTTGGTCTGTATCATTATCTGTGTCTGTGTCTGTGTCTGTGTCTGTGTCTGTGTCTGTGTCTGTGTCTGTGTCTGTATCTGTATCTGTATCTGTATCTGTATCTGTATCTGTATCTGTATCTAGCTGGCAACAACACAAGCCATGCTAAGCAACCAAGGCTGCCTCTGGGAATCAGGGTTTGGACAGTGGATAGACTGTCTGTGTGGCTGCTGGGGTGAGCTGGGGAGCCTGCCTCAAAGTCAAAAGGAGAAAGGATGTAACATGGAACCACAGCTTCCCACGTAGTGGATGTTCAGCAGAAGCCACTGTGGGACACAGTAGCACCTGAAATGGTTCTGAAGTGATGATAGCCAGGTGCTCTTCATCCTAGTTAAGTTGGGTGGGAGGTGCCTTGGGAGCCACATGCGGGCAGGGCCAGTTTATAGCTTTTTTGCTGAGCCCCATTGTTGGGCTGGCTTAAGCAATCTGTCCATCGTATGGAGCAGCTGGAGTCACATCTTCCTCCCGACAACATCAGCCCAGGCTGAACAGCCTCTGGCTCAGTGTCTGTCTCAGTCACTTTCCTCATCACTGAGGCAAAATACTTGACACCCACAGCTTCGGGGAAGTGGGGTTTATTCTAGCTCATGTTTCGGTTTATAGTAGCTGGCTCCAAGGCAGGATGCCGTGGCAAAGGGGCCCGGTGCAGTAGAACTTCTGGCTTGGTGGACAGGAAGCAGACAGCATGAAGGGAGGAGATGGGGAGGGAGATAGCCCTTCTAGGCCACACCCCCAGGGACCCATCTCCTCCAACCAGGCTCCACCACCCAACAGGATATTTGGCTATAAGCTGACAAATATCACACCCCTATGGCTCAATCACCTTCCCAAAGGACCACCTGTTAGCACATGAGGTTTTGGGGGGACATCTAGGTATAAACCATAACCATCCCATCTTCTACCTGATGGGAGCAGCTGAGGGTGCACAGCTTCCTGTGTTAAGTATCTTGTGTCCTCCTGACATGAGCAGGAACATGTCCCACGTGGGTTACGGTAGTAAATCTGTGCCCCTCAGTGTGGGGTGATATCTCTACACATGTTCATGGTGGGAACATACACCCAAGGGTCTCTGGCAACTCAGCATTCCCCCAAAATGATGAGTGGAGTGTGGCATTGCCAAGGTAGCTGTCTATGCTGGTATCAGGATGAGGCCCCAGTTTCCACTTTTGACAAGGCTTCCCTGAAGCTATTGCTGTAAGGTCTTCCCCAGTGGTCCCTGATAGGTCACCAAAAGAAGAGGTTTGCTAAGTGAACTTCATGTGCCCAGGATGTATTTCCTGCCATGTTCCTTGGTCCATGGCTGCAGCAGCCCTGGGAAGAGGCCATCCACCTCTGCACGAGGGCTGGGACTATGACATGAGGCCTGCCTCAACTCCACCTGACCTGGTACTGAACCCAAGAGAATGTGTCTCCCTCACCCCAAACCTCACTCACTGGGTAAAAGTTGAAGCAGTTAATACAGGTGAGGCCCTGGGCCCCATGGTAGTGCAGTCTGCATGGCTTGGGTTAAGCCTGGGGTCTGGGTGCTTGCCCCTGTGGCCACCCTCTTCTCAGGGCTCCCCTTGAAGCTCAGTGGATGTTTCAGACCCCTTACTGTCTCATGGTCTGTGATACGTCACACAGCTCCGAGCTGTCGTCAGTGTGGGCCACCAGGTTGTGAAGCCACCATGGGACCTGGTCCACTGTGTCACTATGGAGGCAGGGGCAGGTGCCACTGTGATCAGACTAAAACCACAAATATTCCTGGGCCCTGAGAGGAGCTCACATCAAGCCCTGGGGAGACAGGAGCAAAGGGCTACTTGTTCCTGTACTGGGAGCTCACAGCCTGGAGTGGTTTCCAAACTTCAGGTCAAGACCTAGGCATCACGGGCTGATGCAGTAGGCTGAGTCTGTCCCCTTGCAAGTTGGGCACCAAGTTGTAAAGCTTCCAATTAGCTTCACCCACTGTGCTGTGATGTAAAGGATGTTTCTCTCTGTGATCATCACAGTCTGGAGGGAAAGGTGGGGCTGCAGTTACAATACTAGGGGATTTGTGCTGTTTCCACAAGGGGTTCTGCAGGCACAAAGGGCCACAGCTGGTGACAAGACACTGGAATAGAGTGAGCTGGCTTAATCCAGCCACCAAAGGTAGAACGTGGACTCGAGCGCTCCCCTGAAATGCCTGGGTGCCCACACTGAGGACTGATGCTGCTGTGAGAGAGTGGGGGTGGGGTGCTAGGTTGGGGCTCTGCTGTACCATCGGCCTGCACATGGATAGCCTTTCAGAGCCCACTCAGCTTGGGCACCTCGGTGTGGCAGGAGCCACAGCAGTACAGCAGGAAGGAAGGAAGGACCTTGCTGGGCCTGTGCATATGCCTGCAGATAGCCATGGGTAACCACTTTGGGGGAGCTCAGACCAAGCCCTGGGGAAACACAGACACAGGACCTTTCCCCACACTCAGCTGGTCTTTGCAAGCTGGAGGAATGCTCAGTAGCCATTTGGGCAATGTCTTCATGGAAACACCTCCTTTAGGTTCTGAAAACAAATTACTGAATGTATGGGATACAGCCTGTCTGTCCCAGTGGGTCTTGGATTTCTCTGAACTCTCTGGCCCTTGTTCTGGTTCCCCTCAGGCTCAAGCCACCCATAGTGTTAGAGCCAGCCCCGAAAACCTGCCATACCTCCTGGTGCCCCATACCAGTGGCTGCTCCCGAGGATGCTGGCAGGTGTGGCCCTGTGCGCCTGCAGACTCATCATCTTAGCTCCCAAGCTTTGGTCACTGCCAGCCACATGTCTGCTGGGCATGTCATCCTGTGGACCTTCCTGCCTCCTCCTCCCAAGCTCACAGTGCATGGGGCCTCCTTTCCAAAATGCAAATCAAATCCGGTCCCGCCCAGAAGGCAGCTTTCTGTGGACACCCCCACCTCCTCTATGGGATAGTGTGGCTGTCCCCCACTCTGACTGTCCCTGCTTTGTGAACTGGTTCAAGCCACCCCTGACTCCACCCCTCTGGCCCCGGCTGCCTGCTTGCCCCGTCTGGAGGAAGTCCTTCTATTGAGTGCCCTCCAACTCTGACTCTAAATTACTGGCTCTGTGGGGGCAGGGACAGGGGCTTTTTTTGTCCTCTGCCAACTCCTTGTGGCTGGCAAAGACCAGTGATCACGTGAGCTGGTTGCTGGTGCAGGGCCAGGACACTGGAGCCAGGAGACATCTCGAGCAGCAGGTTGGGGAGGGGGTGGCCCTCATGGTGGCTGCCGAGAGTCTTGCTAAGCTCCCTGAGAAACAGGGCCCAGGTGGGGTCCTCACACCCATGGGGCTTTCGGTGGCCCCAACTCCAGGGCTACTCCCTGTCCAGGCAGGCTGGCCCTGTTAGCTCAGAACACATGGCTGCCAAGCAGTCTCCCCGCACAGAGGAGGTAACATTCCTGCTCTCCCCTTCCCATGGTTGCTAAAATTCTGTTTGTTTGGTGGCTTCTGGGCTGCTAGGTCCATGAAGGCCTGGCCTGTGTGTGGTGCTATGACCCTAGCCAGCCCCAGTGCTCAGAAACAAACAAATGCCGGATAATCTGCCAGATTCAGAAAATAAGACTGTGTCTACACCAAAATCCACTTAGAGACAAAGAATATTATCAAAATAATTAAAAATTCACACTGTCTACTTCTATGGTCTGTGGACTACTGGCCAGTGCCCCTTGCCCACTGCCTCCTGCCTCATGGCTATGCCGGTTAGCAGAGCATGGTGAACATAAGCAATATGTGGATTTCTGGCTTCTCTGGGCCCATGCTGTCCCTGCCCAGGAACTGTATCACCCCCTGGCCAAGCGAGCAGAACAGTTTTAAGGCTGTGCTCCTCAGACAGCCAGACCCCTGTGCCAACGGCACTGTGGTTATCTTTCTCGAGCAGGGAGACCCTCAGCAATCCCTCTGCAAGGGAGCCTGGCTTTGTCTCTGTGGTTCTTGAGAGTTCTCCTATTCTGTTAGAATGAACAGAGCTCTAAGTAAATAGGAGCAAATTAGGTTTTTTAAACAAACACTCCAATACCAAGATATCTTAAAAAACAAATAAACAAACAAACAAAAAACATGTCTGTTGGGGACACGAAATGCTGCGTTGGTCCCCGTCAGGATTACTGCTGTGCCTTGTGAATTATGGATGCAAGAGAATAGAAGGCAGGAGCCAGCAGTGCTGGGCAGACCCTGCTAGGAGGAGGGACCTTGGTCCCTGGGCACTGAGGCTCCTGCCAGTCTGTCTCAGGCCCAAGATTTCTGCT
Source organism: Dasyprocta punctata (assembly GCA_004363535.1). Lineage (NCBI taxonomy): Eukaryota > Metazoa > Chordata > Mammalia > Rodentia > Dasyproctidae > Dasyprocta > Dasyprocta punctata. The sequence goes on from RJWM01003974.1 coordinate 53,798, forward strand.
GATCCTGGCCAGCCAACAAATCCCACATTTGTAACCAGCACCGACAGATCTATTTGTTCTCTGCCTACCTACCTTAGGCTGTGTCTGTGGCTATAAGTGAGCACTGCAGACTGGGTCATTTATGAAGAATAAAAGTTTATTTGGCTTGTGCTGGGGGCTGGGGAGCCCAAGAGCGTGGTGCCAGCATCTGGTGGAGGCCTCACGTGGCCAGGGTATCACATGGTCAGACAGGACAAGCCTCCAGCTTGGGTCTCTCCTCCTCCTCCTTTTTCACCGTTCCTCCTCCTCCCCTTCCATCTCCTTGTCCTTTTTCTCCCCTCCTCTCCCCCATTCCCCCTCCCCTTCATCCTCTTCCTCTCCCATCCTCTCTTCCCCCCTTTCTCCTCCTCATCTTCTTCCTCCTTCTCCTCCTCCCTTTTCCTATTGAGACAAAGTTATGCTATGCTCCCCAGACTGACTGTGCACTGGACTCGGCTGGCACTCGAGCCTCTTAGGAAACAGCAAGATGATGGGTAGGAGTGCAGGGCGTGGGTGTCCACACTGGCCAGGACCCAGCAAGTCTCTTCTGGAACTGGCCTCTGCTCCAGGGCTTTTTCCACACTGTGGATACTGAAAGCCAGTTGCTGGCCACCAAGGAGCTTGGGTGCAGTCTGTGGGCCTGAGGACCACAGGAAGCCTGGCCCCGCCCCCCACCCCACCTCCTGCTGGCCTGGTTTACCATTTCTAGGTATGCCTAGAAATGGTGAGGGTTGAGGGTGCTCGTGTCCACCCTTCACAGCTCTGAGTGAGGCTGGCCTTGGACAAAGCCCCTCTGGATGAGCTTAGTGCCTGACCTTAGTCCTTCAGGGAACGAGACAGGCATAGGGCAGGTTAGCTCAGCTCAGCTTCAAAATGAGAAGGTGCAGTAGACCCAGACTCGAGGCGTCTGGGCAGTGTGCTGCTCTGTGGCTGGCAGCTGTGGCTGTGGGGGAGACAGCTATTTTTGCCTTTGGAGGCTTAGTATTTCCTGCCTGGACATTTTTGGAAGCACAGGAAACACGAGGTATGGTAAGGGAAAGTGCTTCCCGAAACCTGAACCTTCCACCAGGGAGCACGTCCGGACCCAGCAGGCAGCAGGACTGCAGACTGTCTGGGGACTCAGAAGAGGTGGCTTCCCCAGTTCACAGTTTTCAGGGTAAAATATCTTGACATTTTCCTAAAATTGTGATTTTAGAATGATGAATGGTCAGAGCAGCTTGTGATCTGTGAAAATCACACATGTACAAGTAGAGAGAGTGGGAAAATGTAGAGTAAAACCCAGACAGCTGGGTGGCATGTGAGGAGACACTGCACAGGCCTTGTCCCTGACCATGGCCTCATGGGTGCTGGGAATGGGGTCCTGCCCACACCACCTGAGAGCTGGACAGGCCCTGCAGAGTGAGGCTATTCCTGGACAGGCCTTTCTGGCGAAAGTGCTGAAAACTGTTCTGGCAGCTGTATCTTTCCCTCCAGCAGAGTGGGTCCTGGAGCCCTGGGGGTATGACTGACCCTGAACTGGGCCATCACAAGGGCCAGTTCTTCCTCCCACTTCCTGGACCTGCACCTGCCCCCACACACTCACACCTGCCTGCACACCCCTGCACACCACACCAGTTTATCCAGTGGCTTCTCTCCAATTCTCAAGACAGGGGAGTTGGCATGAGGGCAGAACCTGCCAGGATGCCTCTGGCTGCTGGTGTTCATGCCCTTAGGGAACAACTAGGAGAGTGTGACCCTATGACCAATCAGTGGGACCTGAGGCTTGGACACCTAGCAGCAAGGTGACACTGTACAGGACCCCCTCTTGCAGGATACCAGTCACCTTTGAGAATGTCTTTAGAGTCGATATCCTCCACTGGTCAAGACTGGCCTGCATGCACAGCTGGACCCTGAGTCAGCAGGTCATTGTGTCAGGGCACTGCCATCAGGCACAGAGTGACCAGCTGTGGAGCCTTCTGGGAGGACAGCAGCAGGACATTGCATAGGCAAGGATGGCCCGGTGCCCACTCAGTCACCAGTGAGCACGGCTCTGACCGTCTCCTGAGGATGCCACTGCACTCCTCTAATGGGAGTTCATTATGGGGTGGTGGTTGTGGGGCTTGAGATCCTAGGAATGGCCAAATGGGCCTGGGGTGGCAGGGCATGAAGGTGGGCAGGAAAATGTCCTGGGAACCATCAGATCTTGGTGCCCCTTTGCTGCACTTGAAAGAAGCAAGGACAGTTGACATTCAGAGATGCCCACAGAAGGGCTTCCTATTGACCCCGGCACAGCTTCACTCATGGTGCTGGCCCATGCCTCACTGGATTCCACATCCCTGGGCCACAACAGACCCAGGAAAGCAAGAGCACACCACCTAGCCCCAAGGTCTGAAAATGGCTCTTCTGAAACTGGGTTTGAAATCCCTGGCCCCATGCACAGCATCCAGGGAGGCCAAGGAGTGCTACTGTACAAGGGATAGGTGGGGAGTGACAGGACCTGTGTTCTACCTCAACATCTCCAGGACAACCTTAACCTCTTCCCAATAAACCAATTCATGTTTACAGTTCAAAAGTATCTTTTAAAACATTTTAGTTAGCTTTATAGTCTCAAATCATGTCTTTTCCATTTATTTTCTGCATGACACAATGCAAACCAGTTAGGAGGCAGCTAAGACATGGCGGGAAGGTGCTGGGTCCTACAGGTTATGGGACAGATGCTAGATTGGGTGGGGCCCTGGAGGATAAAACAGACTCCAGCAGGTCCTAAGCAGTGGCGATCCTAGTGGTTGTATGGTACTGTCACCACTGCCGTATGGTGACAGGTCGGAGCTGCTGAGATCTAGGCTGGCCAGTGAGTACAGGGAGGAAGTCCAATCCGGAAGGAAACTGGGAATCTTCCTTACTGCTGAGCCAGGCTGAGCTTCCTGCTGGGCCTTCCAGCTGCCCCAAGGGGTTGTCAGCTCAGTGGATGGGAACTGAGCCTGGTGATCATCCCCTGAGGACTCATGTGAGTGGTGGACACTCCTCAAACATGCCAAGCCTCCTGGGATATTTCTGTCAGCAGCACCCAGGTACAGTTGTCTTCTGGGGCAACAGCGCAACATTGGCCCCAGAATCCAGAGTAATTTCTCTCCTTTCCCTGCCTTCCCTCCCCACGGTACTGAGGATTAACTACAGGTCTTTTGCATTGAGCTACATCATCAGACCTTTTTTTAAATGTTATTTTCTATTTTGAGATGGGGTCTCACTAAATTGCTAAGTTTCCCAGGCCGGGCTTGAATTTGAAATCCTCCTATCTCAGCCATCTGGCGTCCTGGGATTATAGGCATGCACCACCATGCCTGACTCTTTTCCTTTCTTCATAATTTGTTTTCTTAATCATAATAGCAAAACCTGATCATTTTAGGGTTATTGTGAGAATTGAAAACTTCTCTCCCGTAGTCACACTCCTTTGACCATGCAGCTGATTTGGGGCAACTTGGTCCTAAGCTACTATGAACAAGGATCTGTGATGTACTTTCCTGTAACATGGCCGCAATGCTTACCTCCATCCCTGGTGATCCCAGCGAGCCTTTGCACGAGGCTGTGTGCTGCTCCCCCTAGGTCAGGCTACTGGAGGCTTGCCTCAGCTCACCTCCTCATCTCTCGCACCACTGGATGGGCCCCATAACAGATGTGAAAGTGTGGGCCCCCTTTACAGTAGTCCTGCAGGAGCGTACCTACCCGCGGAAGCCACCCCAGGCAGGTCAGAGACTGGCTGCAGGCTGGTGGTGGGGAGAGGCTACCCTGCACCTTGAGGCCTGTGGACACGTTGTGGCTCCTACCCAGGCTGGACAGAGCAGGGCCTCCACGAGGGAAGCCAGTCTGGTGAAGTCTGAGGGGGCTGTGGCAAGGAGTGAGGGTGGCGCCGGGGCTGTGAGGTTTTGCTGATTTGAGCTAGGTCGTCTTTCTTGAGCCTGACTCAAGGGCCAGGATGTTCAGTCCCTAATCCAGGCCTGGTGGTGGCTTTGGAGATACAAGCTCCCCCAACTCAGTCACAGGGACAGCAGAGCAGAACCAGATCCCAGGTGACTGCCTTGTCCTGGGCTACTGGATGCCATGTTACTGTGTGGGTCTCCACACCTGTGCATGGACCAAAGGACAGATCGCCTTCCCTCAGCCTCATGGTGGCCAAGAGGCACCCAGTGGGCCTTCTCATGTGCTCAGGACTGGGCTTCCTCAGCTGTGTGGCCTCCAGGGGAGCTAAGGTCACACAGAAGGGTATGACAGCTGCATTAGCACTGCCCATATTGCTCATGCCCACGCAATGACATTAGACCGCCTGGGTTCTGGCTTCCCCTTATCACAGCATTGGCCCACCTTGCCCTTGCCTGCTTGGGGTCCCAGCCTCCCAGAGAGTGGACTCCTGCCGGACACCGCAGAGGTGATGGACACCACGTGGGCACAGCACTCTCTTCATGGTCAGCCACACCCTGTGTAGTGGATTGGTAACTGGTGGTCAATTTAAACACCAGCTGAACTGAATCAGCATGGTACTGAGCACCGATGATCCATCTGAGGACTGTTGCCAGCATAAAAAGAAGACCTGGAGAGGAAGAAGAGCATTGAGGGTTCTTCTAAGTGAGTGTTGTTGTTTGGAACTATTGGTTTTTTTGGAGCTGTTGGTTTTCCTGGAGGAGCTCGTCATGCTGACTCCCCTGATACAAACTCAGCTGTTACCATAGGAGGAACTCAGGACCTTGTCCTCACTAAGAATCACTGCAGTTCACTTTGGGGGAGCTCTGGTCCTTACTTTGAGCATCGCTTCCTGGCTCCAGAGGAAAGATGTGTGCTGTTTAACCTCCAGGAGAAGTTTGTCATGCTGGCTTCCTGATATGTACTCATCTGTTATCATTGGAGGAGCTTGGGACCTCATCATCACTGAAGATAACTGTGGTACTTTTCAGGGGAGCCCTGGTCCTTATTTTGAGTGTCACTTCTTGGCTCCAATACAGAACCCTCAGCCTGCTAGCACAGATCCTTCACCCCACTGGCTTCCACCGCTGATCTTTGGGGCCTTCCCAGCACAGATCTGTGAAACAGGCTTGCATGAGTCATTGTCGCAGGCTCCAGGTTTTCAGCTGAACTTATTGCCATGGGATTCAGGACTTTGGCTAGATTTTCTTGGTCCTTAGTGTTGTGGACAGATTTCCTGCATTTTCTTTGTATTTGACTCCTTGGGTGACCAGCATAAATAATACTGTAAATTATGTGTCCTGTGTATAATTGTTTCCTTGCAATCCTTGACTACAAAACCCTGTGACCCAACCCTGGCCACTCCATCCTGCTTAGACCCAGGCCTGGCAGCCTTGGAACACAGGAGGGTGTGCACATGGAGACATGGCCACCATGTTGGGGGCTATCCCCCTGACCCAGCTGCATGTGCCCTACCATCCTCGGTGCCTAGCTCGGCCTGAATCCTGCACAAGATGCAACCTTCAGCAAGTGGAGCCTGGCCTCCCACCTTCACCATTCCAGACTTGCTGAGTGTCCCTGTCCCCCAGCCTCCCCTTTATGGCTCATACTCTACCCAGGGCCATAGGCCTGGATCCCTGCCCCTCCAGCTGGGGGCAGTCTTAAGCAGCCTGCTCCCTGCCTGACCTTCTCTAAGGACAGGACTGGACAGGCTGATGACATGGGTGGGGATGGGCCCCACCAAAGGCTTCTGGTGGAGTGTGTTTATGGCTGCCTCCACCTGCTGGGCTGAGTCACCCAGGCGTGGGGCTGGCCACCCACGGGCTGGCCCAGAACTGACAGCTGGGAAGGGCTTGCCCTGGGGCTCTCAGCTGGAATCTTGACTGTCAAGCCTAGTCTATCAGGGCATCTACTGGGTGATGACTGCATCATTCATGGTCTGCCTACCCCACCTGTGCCCAACATCTGGACTGCCCATCTTCCCCACAATGACCATGGCCTGGTAGGGTCTGAGTCCACCCATTGTGGATGCTATAGACTACTTTGAGCCTTGGAGAAACCTGATTTCTGGTTTAGCAGATGTTGACCAGGCCAAGCCCAGGATCATGGTCCCTCACATGGCTGCCTGCAGGCACAGCTGGTCCTGACAGATGCCTTCTTACAGCATAAAACCAAAGGCCACGAAGGCAGGGAAGAACTTGCAGGAAAATAAGAGTTCTGATGGTCTTTCTGGAATCACATCACTGTTTTGAGCTTACCTAGAGCAGCTATACAAGCTCCTACCCTCAGCTTATTCTGCAGTGTGGGCCCAGGTGGCCCCAGGCAGAAGTGCTTGCAGGATTCACATGCAGATGGGGTCAGCTACCAGGACAGTGCCTGCCCAGCACCGGCCCTCAGCCCTGGCCCTCTGACTCCTGTGGCCTCCACAGCTGGTTGGGTGGTGCTGCCTTGTGAAGAGCAGACAGAGGCTTCCAGGTGGCTCAGGCCTCCACATGAGACCACTAATATCACGCTGGCTCATACTTCGCCACGCTGAAGGGTGCTGATTCCTTGTGTGGCTCCTTGGCTGTCCACAGCTCCTTGGCTGGTGGACAGGGCTCCTGCTCAGTGTTTAGGGCAGAAGTATCATGACCTCTGCAAGCCCCAGTGGGGAAACAATTGAGGGAATTGTGTGTGTGTGTGTAACAGATGTGCAGCCATTCACACTGGTGAGTCGCAGGACAAGATTTCAGCTTCTGTGAGGTTCCGAGGTTTCATGGCACAGCCTGTCCTGGGGGGATATCCCTCTTCCCTAATACAGTGGGAAACTGACTCTCCCTGGGCATATTTGCTGTGTGTCTCCTCTGGGTTGAGAGGGCTGGAACCCTCTGAATGTTTCTAGCAGACTGTAGACCTGCTGTGTGTAGAGGCCGACTGGCCAGACTTCATGTCTGATATGAAGACTTCATATCTCAACCTCTGTCATTCAATGGCCCCACCACATTCTGCTCTGTTCATTTCTCCCTGTAGATTTCTCTTTGGCTGATGTTCTCAGCGTCTCCAGGGCCTGGCACCCACTGTGAACGTCCTACAGGTTCCTGTGGGCTGGATCATGTCCTTGACCCTCCAATCCAGCTCCCATGCTCAGCTGTTCCTTCACCACACTTTCTCCTGGCCAGGGAGGAATTTCCTGGGCCCCAGCTTTGCCAGCAGCCCCTGGGAGCTGTCGGTAGGAAAGATGCCAATGCCCAGCCCAGCCAGGTGCACGGATGTCTTAGCGCTCTCTCGCTGCTCTCACAGTCCCACCACCTGGGTACATCTCACTCGCCATGTCTAGAATCCACTTGAACTTCCAGCTGTCACCTCCAGGACAAATTCACTTTCCGATGTGGTTGGTCCCCCCAGAGGCTGCCCCCTTCCCTGTGGGGAGGTGTCTCAAGGGATGTCTAGTGACTGGCTGGTCGGGTCCCCAAGGCTCCCCAACCTGGGGGCTGTGGTCCACTCACAGCCAGCCAGTGGGTGAGGAACTGCCCAACCAGAGGTTGATGTAACAGCTGGTGCAAACAACAGTGATGATAAGAAGGATAACAATACCACGAGAGCTGAGCTGCCAGTGGGGGCACCCTCAAGGTCACACACCTGCCAGAGTATGTGTGGACTCCAGTGCAGGTCTGCACAGCCTGAAGCCCACACTCAGCCCCCTTGAGGCAGCCACTCAGCCCCAGCCACGCTGGTAGCAGCTGTCTCCCTCCCACTTCTCCAACACCAAAACCTGCCAGCACATTAGGTTGGGGAGGAGGAAGGTGCAGATTCCATGCTGAGGGTTACTGGGTTGAGGCAGGCAGGGCCTCCTGGGATGTGTCATATCGTAATTACATGTTGCGCACTGCAGTTGCCAAACATTAAATTAGCAGCATTGGCTCTTGGAGCATCATTTGACCACAGTTACGATAATTATGTCCCTATGAGAAGGTTGGCAGTGACCTCGGGGGGAGGCTGGGTGACAGGATGACTCAGAGGATGAGGGTAGTGGCCATGGCGTTCTCCAGTGAATGCCGAAGGCCAGAGCAAGGGCTGTGACTGGGCTCATGCTGGGAGAAGATCCCTGGTTGTGTTTGGGGAAATTGGATGCTGTTCTTTAAGCTTTCAGTTTCTGGGAAAGATGGAGACCTGCAAGAAGTGGCTTCGTGGTACGGGCACTTTGGATAGCAATGCCAAAGGTTCCCATGCAGAAGCTCAAAACTATAGACATTCAACCTGTTGGCTGTGTCTGTGCCCCCAGGACCCCGCTGTGGGTATGGTGGGGGAGCCCATGATGCTGCCCTACACTAAAGGAGAGACTTCTATCATCATTTCCCACCGGAGGTGAGGCAGATGTGACACCAGCGGCCCTACATCACCTAGAAAGAGATATGAGGGGCTCACAACCCCCCCCCAACAGCCCTCATCCCCATGAACTGCCTGAGGCTCAGCTGCCCACCACCCCAGGGCCTATGTGGACCAAAATATTCAGAGAGGCCTCCAGTCCACAGCCCACTCATGGAGAATCACTGGTGATGGATGAGGCCCAAGAGTGTGCAAGTCTTCAGTTTACACACATGCAGTCAAGCAGCAGTGTCACCCTGGTTCCTGGACATGAGAGGCCTCAGACCTGGTGGGGTATAAACTGCTGGAGAGCTTATGAGGGACACACGTCAAGGAGACAAGTTTGAACAAGGAAGGAGCGAAGCTCAGCCTGCCCTCATCCACGTGGGCTCTGGACTCCCAGGCTTTGGCCACTGGGCCCCAGGACAAGAGACTGACAGCAGTGCAGAGTGCATTTACCCACACGCCACACTGATGGGGTGCCGTGGGGCCTGCTGTCACCAGAGACCACTGACAGGACTTAAGCAGGACAGCAGAAGCCCAGCCCCTTAGTTGCTATCACCCAGAATGAGGAAATGTGCGGTCCCTGAGACCCCCAGACTCCCCAGTAAAGGGTGATTCTGACTCCCCAGTAAAGGGTGATTCTGGTGGGTTCTGGACTTCTTCTCCAGTCAGCTCAGCTGGTATCCTATGGATGCAGAGGATGTCCTGAAGCCTTTTGCAGATGCTGTGGGGACCACTGAGGAGTCGGTTCTTCTTGCTGCGGGGGCAGGAAGGGCACTGCTGAGCTCCTCCCGGGTTTATCCTGTGAGAGGCTCCCTGCCATCCTGGAACAGCTCAGACTGAGCCCTTTCCTTGAAGAACTTCCCAGAGGGTGTCCAGCAGGGGCTGGCCACAACCCTATGGGTTCACAGTGACAGCCTGAGAACCAGTTCTGCTGCCATGCGCTCAACCCAGGCTGGCCCACAGGTGAGGAAGACTGGAATCTGGGAACGTCTGCTTCAGGGATTCTCCTGAAGTGCCGTGACCTGGAAGACACTGTCCTGGAAGGACAAGTTCCTTCCCATAGTCTATGAACTCTGCCAGGTAAACATTCATTCTTACCATAGTTTTTTTTTTCTTTTTAAACTAGTAGACTTTAAGTTTACAGAAAAATTGAGTAAGTAATAGAGAGAATTCCCCCATACATCCTTTCCCCACCCCATTTCCCCTGTGGTTAACATCTCGCCTGTATAAATTTTATGATCAGTGAACCAAGGTGGCTACATTATAAAGACCAAAGTCTACATTCCAGGTGCGTGTTACTAGCTTCTGACAAGTGCATGGGCTCTCTCTTCCCACGGTACATTCTAATGTCCAGGCAGCCCTCTGTGTACAGGGTCCCAGCAGCAACAGTTAGGGGTCCCATGACCTTGGGCAGGTCACTGCAGGTCATTAGCACTCAGTGTCTGCACTGGATGCTGCCCCTGTCTGTGGAGTGACGATCTGGTCTCTGGCAAGTTCTATGGCCCTTCCAGGGTGGATGGGGCCTGGTGGGTGGTGTGCAAATGGCTTATTTATCCCTGCAGAGCGCTGGGCAGGAAGTACTGCTGGCACAGAAAGTGGCTGCAGTTTACAGATGTGCCACTGGCAGCTCCTTTCCAGGCAGGCTGGTGGCTTCACTTCTGGTCTCCCAGCACTTCTGTAGCTCAGTACCTTCAGTGACAGGACGGGGCCGAGTTGCAAGGTGGTTTGGCAGCTTCCAGGCACTGAACACACTGGTGTGTTGCCTTGAGTGCAGGGGACATCGCTTGATGTGCTAGGCAGGGCCCCGCTCTGGATCTGGGGTTGGGTAGGCTGGCCAGAACCTTGAACTGGCTCCACAGACCCCTCCTGCTGCCCCAGCTCTCTTGAGCAACTGCAGCTCCAGTGAACTCAGGATTCCTTGCCTTTCAGTCACTCCCTAAAAACCTGGACTTCCAGGTCTCTCCTCACAGAAAGGTGCACATCACAAACCCACCCTCCAGCATTGTAGGGGACTGCTGGCTACCAGCTGCACCCCACCTCGACACTTCCCCTGGCATAAGGCTCTGGGCCAGGGAAGGTGCTCCTTTCCAGGCCCCATCGCACACCAGGCCGGTAGGGGCCACGTGGCTACCTGGACTTGAAAGATTTTAGAACAACACTACCCAGTTTCGTGCTATTGTAAAAGGGCTCGCAGCACTTCTGCCCCAAAGGGTGGGCAGTGATGATGTCTAGGGATCGCCTGGGTTGTCAAACCTGGAGTGGAGGGTTGCGACTGACATCTAGAACAGGGGCCAATGCTGTTAAAATTCCACAATGTGCGGACGGCCCACTGCAGATAATCATTCAACTCTAAACCCCATCTCCTGGCTTGGGGAGGCAGCACCAAGCAGGGTGGGGTGGGGCGTGGACTGACGATGGCCACAGGTCCCCTGGGAGCCGCGGTCTCAGGGACAGAATGCCCAAGCCTTTCTGCAGGCCCACTGCGCAGCGGCGTCCAGCCAGAGCGGGGCCTCTCAGCTTGCCCATGGGCTGCGGGCCTGGACAGAGTGCGCACCTGCGCCAAGCGCTGGGGACACGCCAGACACACCGCAGACAGCTGGTCCGACGAGGCGCGACTTTCTGCCATTCCAGCGCCGGGCAGCGCCCCCGCCTGCCCATCCCGGGCTACACACCCCCAGCTCCTAGCCCAGGAAAGATGCCCACGCGGCGCCCGCAGCGGGGTTCGAGCCCCTGCTTTGCAGAGGGTACAGGGAGGCCAAGAGGCGGGGCTCCGGCGGGGCGGGGCGGGCACGGAAGACGGGCCGGGGTGCGGCGTCCGGCGCGGGGGCGTGGTGTCCGGCGAGCCCGCCCCCCAGCTGAGCCGGGCCGCGGGCTGCTGAGTCGCCTGCTCAGTCTCCGGCTGCGGCGGGCGCGTATCTCTGCGCGCTGCTCCAGCGGCGGCGGCGGCGGGCCGGGATCGGTGGGCCGTGATGGGCGGGCGGCCGCGCGGGAGACGCGGGGAGCGCGCGACGTGACCCGCCTGCACGCGGAGCGCGACCGCCGGCCGCGCCGGGTCTAGGGTCTGCCGGGTGGGCGTGGACGCGGGCCGTTGGCAGACCTCGTCGGAGCATGCGGGTCGCGGCGCGGGCGGCCGGGGTGCGCGCGGGGCAGCCTTGGCCGCGGCCCCCCGCCCCGGGCGCGTCCCCGCCGCCGCCGCCGCAGCCGACGCCGCCACCGCTGCTGCTGCTGCTGCTGCTGCCTGCCGTGTTGCTGGGCTGCGCGGGCGCTCAGTACTCCAGCGACCTGTGCAGCTGGAAGGGGAGGTGAGTTCGCGGCGCGATCCCGTCCTGGTGCCTCCGCCCCGCCCGGCCACGGAACAAAAGAGCCCGCGGGTCCCCTGGGCGTCCGGTCGGCGGACCTCCGAGCATCCGCGCGGGCTTTCCCGGCTCCCGGCCGCGCGGGATCCCTGTCCCTGTCCCGGTCCCGGTCCCGGTCCCGGGCTGCGGGCTGCTGGCGGACACCTGCGCGCCCGCGAGCGCGGCCCAAGCCCCCCCCCCCACGCCACCCCGTGAAGGTCAGGCCGCCCTTGGCCGCCGCGCCCGGTCCCGCGACCCCTCCTCCCTGTCGCGGTGGCAGCCTGATACTTTTTTTCTTTAACTGAAGTGTGACACGCGGAAAAGAGCGCAAGTCTGAAGTCGCAAGTGTGCGCAGGCGGGGTGCCGGGGAGCCTGGCGCCGAGGGCGTGGGGCACGGCGCGGGTCTCTGCCCTTCAAGGGCCGGTTTGGTGCCTGGGACATTGCCACTTCAGCAGTTTGTGGAGTGTGCTGCGCTGACGCGCGGGGGATGCCCTCGGATCTGGTTGGAGGTCCCTACGGTCAGGCGCCCACCCCACCCCAGTCTGATTCCATGCGCAGACTGCAGCCCAGGCGACTCATGCCGGGGCGGGGGCGGTGCTGTCACGGGTGGTTTGGGTGCAGCCAGCTTTCCGAGAAGGGTGGGAGGTGAGCACAGGAGGGGCTCTGCGTCAGCTGGGTATTGCTGGTCATCTTGGACACTCACAGCACCCAGTTCTGAGAAACCACAGTGACCACATTCACTCCCCCCCCCCCCCAGAGGGCTCCTGCCAACGGGTGGGGGCGGATGGAAGGAGTGAGCCTGGCTTCTAAGTTCTGGGCACTGTCCACCTCTCGGGGACTTTTCAGCTCCCTCCGCACAGAGCCCTCCTGCCTGCAAGCAGGACAAGCTGAGGGCGGATGGAGCTCTGGGGGAGGGTTGGCCTCGGGAATGCTGGCGCCAGTACAGAGCTGGCCTGCAGCCCCTGACGCTGACGCCTCTGTTGGGGCTGCCCTCTCCCCTGCCACAGTAATTAAGGTCCCTGCACGCAGCTCCGCTGGTGAATCAGCACCCAACCCAAGGCCCTGGGGTGTCCTGCTCCCGCAAATCAAAAACAAACCCAATCCCTTTCCTGTGAGTCTGAGTTCCTGTGAGCCGGCAGCCTTTCCAGGTTTCAGAGCACTGCGCCTGCAAGGACCCCTTCCCCGAAGCTCAGGGGCAAGCCAATGTCTCCTATAGCAGTGCAGTGGCAGGGTTGTGCCCCAGGTGCCTGCACACTTCCTGTCTGCCCGGAGAAGCAGGGGCACCACTAGTGCTCCTCCCTGCGACTCCTTCCAGGGCTGTCTTCCACAGGCAGAGCCGGCTGGGCCCAGGGCAGCTGCCCAGGCTGTGGGAACCTGGATGTCATCTGCAGTACCGAGAAGGCACTTTGCCCTGGGGTCTGTCCCCACTGATGAGTACACCTCTACCCCAGCTGACTTACTGTCAGGGGGCTGCTTTGTGGCTAACTGCACAGTGTTTGTGATTTTAGGAGCTGCTCGAAAGACAGCCCTGGGTGGAGAAGCCAAGCTATGCCAGATTCTGATCCTGATAGGAAGAGAGTTGCTCTCTGACACTGGCCACTCACACTTGATGCACTAAGACTTCAAGGTGTTTCCAAGCAATCAGGCTGGAGATTTTGCAACGCCTCTCCCTGTGGAAGGGCAGGACCAGCGCCCCATCTTTATGAGCCAGGGCCATAAAGATGGACCCTGAACTTTCCCACTGCCATCAACCAGGGGGCATGGCAGGTGCAGTCACACCTGGACTGCCTTCTACCAGATGGGGAAATGAAAGGCATGGATTGTCAGCAGAGCCTTTAGGTTTCCCCCAGCTCCGAAGCTCTTCCTGACTTCAGTAAACCAGAGACCATCATCTTGTCTTCCTGGCTCTGGGCTCGCCTGGCTGTGGGTGGGAGTGGTGTGTGAGCTGGCCCTTGCTGGTGCTTTGCCCGATGGCAACCTGGGATTTACCCTCCCTTCTGTAGAAGCACACAGGCTTGTCCACTTGGACACTTGGATGTCATTGCTGAGGTTTTTTTTCAAACTATTAATTCAGCCTAATTAATCTGTGATCAACTCAGCCTTGTCAGTTCCATGAAGTAGACTAGAGCCAAAGCTCTGTCTGTATCCGGCAGCTTCATCACATAGTGCTTAGTGCATCACCTGCATCTTGTGAGGATGGTAAAATATGATTAGTGGTAATTAGTAATGCTACATTCACGTTTCCAGTTATTTAAACCTTGTGTGAGTAGATATGTTTGTCAGATTTGCTCTGGTGCTGGATATTTGGGTTGCCAGGTATTCAGATAGAAACTAGCACGGCCCAGGCTTTGACTTCATCAAAGACCTGTGAGTCTCAGGCTGAGGGCGCTTAGTTTTTCTTTCCTCATTGGCTGTCTTAATGGGGGTCTCGCACATCCCATGACAGAGGCTTTAACGGGAGCACTCCCATGCTGAGCCCTGCATTGGGTTCCTGTTGACCTTGATGGTTTAGGAAGTGAGACGATGCAGCCACTGGTCCTGGGCAGGGCGTGGGCTCTTCTCGGGGCTGCTGAAGATATCGACAAAGGTGAGGTGACAGGCGCCTCATTTCTCAGAGGCTCACCTGAGTTTTGCTTCCTTTTGGAGGACATACCCTGGCTGTAGCGGGGGCTATGATGGTTGTCTCCTTCCTTGCCTAGGCACTGGGGCTTGGCTACCTACACACAGCCAGAGTTGTGGGTCAGGCCAGCAGCCCCCCCATCCCCCACCAGGTGAATGTGGTACTGTTGGAGGTATGTGAGCCTCTAGTGTGGGTTCATACCCTCTGAGCCTCCAAGGGGGAAGCGGAACCTCAGCCTGGATCACTGATCATGGAGAGAGTTGAGGATCGTGCTTGTGTTGGGACATGTGTCAGGTGCTTCTTGATGGAAGGAGGGACAGGGCAATCAGGTTTTGGGTGTAGAAGGACAGAGCTGATTACAGGTATATGTGGCAGCCACTCACCATTTAGTTTAATTTTCACCCAGCGCTGTAATTATGCCTGTCCCTCATGGGTGTCAGGTGAGCTTGTGTGAGTTTTATTGCCTGTAATTTGGTCAGTTTGTTCAGCATGTGCAGCCCTGCCAACATCTGCAGCCAACCTGGCTGCTCATGACCCAGGGTCTTGTAGGGGTGGGGAGCAGGTCAAGGGGGTTCACCCTCTGTGCTTCCCTCTGATGTGGTCGGCAGGGTGACTGAGCAGCCAGCCTGCAGCCAGCTTCATCTCAGGCGTGAGGTTTTGGGGGCCCAGAACGTGAGTCACCAGCAGTGAATGTGAACCATATGGTACACATTTTCTCCTCTGCAGAAAGTTTCTGGTAACTCACTCAGGCCAGGGCTCTGGATATAGTGTTGCTTATTTCACATAAAAATCTTAAGAATGTGGGTGAACCTGAGATTTGATCAGAACTGAACTTCATGTAATAAAATGCTTAACCGAAGTCACTGGTGTACTTCCAGGCCCACTTGTGGTTATGACGTAACCGTGAGCGACAGGCTGGCATTTACATTAAAGCATGAGCAGCAGAAACTTCAACGTTTTTGGTGGTTTCAGTTTCTTGAAAACAACTGTCTTTCTCAGGACCTACCTCAGCAGGAGTGAGCGAAGTATGAATAAACACACACTATGCGTTTTTTTTCCTATTCAGTGCATAGGAGGAGCAAAATCATCCTTTTACTTCAGGGATTTCCTTTGGTCCTTGTCCCTCAGCCATGTCCCTTTCCCCAGGGAGGATGTGTCCTTTGCTCTTGTACTAGATCTTGCTTTAATGATGTTCAAATTTATTTTTAAGAATATAATTGGCATTGCAGGGACTTCAGGCTTGAAAATGAATGAAAAAAATGGACAAGTCATCACCTTAAGGAAGTACATATATTTATTCCTGACCACCACTGAGTGAGTTGGGTATGAGAAGACCATGCTCACCCCCATTGCTGACAGCCCCAGCTTGCTAGGAGGGGTGCTGGAGCTTGGTTGCACCCACAGTGCCCCTGGACCTGGGGCTGGTCCCAACCCACATCCACGGACTCTGTGTCGTCCTTCCCCTGGCCTGCTAGGCCTCCTGGTTTGACAGAGAGCTGGTACTGAAGTCCTGTGATGCTTCCTTGGGGTCCAAAAGCACCCAGCAGTTCTTTGATTCTCACTCCCACTGTTCCCAGAGCCTCCATATCCCTGTCAGGGATGCACTGAGACGAGATCCAAGCTGCAGTCTGGGGTGCTGTGAGGGTATGGGGCACCCAGGCAACCAGGGCTGTCTGTTAGAACTGTGGCCCTGGAGCAGACTCACTGGGAGGATCTGGGGGCAGGAGTATGCAGAGGTGACTGTCACCAGGCAGTCACCCGCTCCCCCTGGAAGAGGGACTCTGCCTTGCACAGGGCCATGGGTGCCAGGGTGGGCAGTGGGTGAGCACACGGGCAGTTGCAGTAGAATTGCACTCGCTGGCATGTGGGTTCTGGGTGCCTAGGCCCTGGGCTCTGGCTGACCCCGTCCCCTTCCCACAGTGGGCTGACACACGAGGCGCACAGGAAGGAGGTGGAGCAGGTGTACCTGCGCTGCTCAGCCGGCTCGGTGGAGTGGATGTACCCGACAGGGGCGCTCATCGTGAACCTGCGGCCCAACACCTTCTCGCCTTCCCGACACCTGACTGTGTGCATCAAGACCTTTAGGGACTCCTCCGGAGCTAATATTTATTTGGAAAAAACTGGAGAACTGAGACTGCTGGTGCGGGATGGAGACAGTGAGCCTGGCCGGGTGCAGTGCTTCAGCCTGGAGCGGGGCGGCCTGTTTGTAGAGGCAACGCCCCAGCAGGACATCAGCAAGAGGGCCACTGGCTTCCAGTATGAGCTGATGAGTGGGCGCCGGGCGCTGGACCTGCATGTGCTGACCGGTAAGTACACTGCACGGTGGCTGCAGGACCACTTTCTGGGCTCACCAGACCTCTCTGGGGTTCTCCTATCCCTCCTCTGCTTGTACAGTGAAAACACTCCATGTCTGTGATGTGGGTGAGGCATCTCTGCTGTGCCACACTTGCCTGGGGAACCCCCAGAGTCCCTGCAGATAGTCCCATTAGGGAAGTTGGTGGGGGTGAAGTGTTGCAGCTTGAACCTGGACCATCTTTGAAATGTAGGCTTTTCCGCCAAAACCTCTTCAGGTGGAGCCTGTGGTGAGGTCCGTTAGGTCCTGGTGTGTCTGACCTGGCAGAGCAGGGTCTGTCCTCAGGAAGTGTGCATAGGGGAGCACAGCATCTCCAAGGTGGCCCAGGGTCTTGGTCTCTCAGGTTTGGTCATAACTCATGTGAGACGGGGCTTTTAGTTTTCAGACTGCTCGAGTGTTTGGATGTGGAGTTCGGGTGAGAGCTGAGGCTGATTCATGCCCGCCTGAGCAGCACAGGGCTGTGATGTCCCAGAGCTTGGGGCTGAGTCCAGTTCAAGCGGGGGGTGGTTTGTGGGTGAACATTGCCGGGACTGAGAAAGCCACTTCCGGCCTCTGTGGAAGGGCAGGCTGACCCCATTCCACAGGACAGAGGCAGGGAACCATAGCAGGAGGCTCCTCTGTGGAGAGGAGACACCAGGAGGGCCAAGAAATGGCCGTGAGCAGGGGAGTGGCCAGGTGGCCAACAGGGGTTGCAGGAGGGGAGGAGGCCCTCTTAGGGACAGTGAGGCTTATGTTCATGGAGACCATGCCAGTCTTCTTCCCAGTGTCTGATGACATAAGGACCCATGCGAGATTCTGGACAGAAGGTCCCTCTAAGGCTGTGTGGGTGGGGTGAGGCTGTGGACAGGGCAGGTTTCAGGGCTTGCCTTTGGGTTTTCTTTATCCTTTTTTCGAGAGGAGCAAGTGCTTACTGTTTGGCAGGAGGCAGCAGAAGTGTCACTGTCCACAGTGTTGATCTCTTCTAGAACACTGCTGTGAGCAAGTGGGATCTGTGTTTCGGGATACCTGGGCCAGTACTCAAGGTGGATGGAGAACTAGGGGAAGAGTGCACCTGGCCCTGAGTAATAAGAGTGCACCTGGCCACAGTAATTATAATAATAATAAAAGACCTGGAATGATCTAAATACTGCATTGAGACTGACCAGAGTGATAGCCTTTCAGCTGGAGGCAGAAAGCGCCAGAGCAGATGTAGGAACCTAAGAACTGTCCTTGTGCTGGGGACAGGTGGGCTGGCTGAAGTTGCTGTGCTGGCATGAGTTCTCTGTGGCTCAGACTTTGGTTCTCAGCAGCTTTGGGTGGTTGTGCCTTCACTCTGCACACTGAGCATCACACTTGTACAGCCAAGTGCCTGCAAATCCAGGTGCTGCTTGTGACCTGGGAAGAATATTAGATCCCCAGCCCTTGTGTTCCTGCTTTCAGGCCGGGCACTGAGGCTTGGGGGTTGGTTAAGCTGCCCAAGCTTCCTGTGGGGTCACTGGGAGGTGGTGGCCCTGGCATCTGTGCATATCCTGGACCACCCAGGACAGTGAATGAGGCAGATGTCCCCCTGGCTGCATACCCAGGACTTGCTACATCTTGGAGAAGGTACTTGGGTTCCCTTGTTACTCCACAGCATCTACCACCTGGACCTGTGCCTGTTGGAATCAAGCCTGCAGGGGTTCTAAGCACTTTGTGGATTGTAGAGGCTCATCCAAGTTAGCATAGCCATGCAGGGACCAACAGACCTTAAGGTTGGACAGAGCCTCAAATGTACTGCTATCTCTGGGAGCCGGGACCTGACCCTGTCCCCCAGAAACAGGCACAGATGCCTGCCTCTCCTGAGGAGTGGCACTTCTGGACTCCTTCCTGAAGGCCTTGGGCAGCAGAAATCAGGGAGGCTCATCCCCTTTCCCTAGCATGTTTGGCTTTGATCAGGGAATAGGGACTGCTAAGCCTTTAATGCCCAAGAAATGGGTACGTAATGTGGAACGTTGGTGCCCGCCGGCTGGCAGCAGTCACCTTGTCCTCCCCTGGCTAGGCAGCTCCTGAGCTTTCTGTGGCTAGCACCAGGGTCTCCCTTGTCTCCTGTTCTGGTGGGAGTCCTGGCAGTGCAGGCTGAGTATGCACTGTGGCCTGAATGGTCATGTTAGGAGGTAACCCAGCTCTCTGATGAATCACAGGTTCTAGATTGTGCCAGTGCAAATGAACAGAGATGCTGTGGGCTGAAGCCTGGCAGGCACACGTGCGTACTTGAGCTTGGCTCCTCACACAGCCAGGAGGAGACCTGCCCCGTTGGACGCTTCTGCGTGATAGCAAGGTGGCTATGAGTTCATGTGTGTGGCATAATCGGCTTCCCAGACGTACCAGTAGCTGAGAAGACCAGAGCAGAGGGGCAGGCCACTCCTCCAGTGATGAAGTCAGGAGCCAGGTGGGAGGTGACCGTGGCCCAGGGCATGGGGATTTGGTTGCCACCCAGTAGGTTGTGCTCTCCCATTCCTGCTGCTGTGATGCCTTGCCCAGGCCCTTTGATCTGTGCATGCTCCCATCAGTGCCTGAGAAATCTGGCAGGGCACAAATACAGCCACTACAGCACACAGAACACTACAGATGCAAGTCCAGGACAAGGGGCTAGTGGAACTGTCTGGCCTGTGCCCAGGCCCGGCCAGGGAAATGTTCATTACTAGTAGACAGTGGTGCACGGGTGGTCAGCAAGCATGGGAACCCAACTTGGTTGCAGGGAACAGGCCCAGCCCAGACAGACCCGTAGATCCTTCTCTGTTCTTTAGTTCTCAGGATGACATGTTGGGTGCTCATGGCACAGCCCCCTGTGCACTCTGGGCTTGGGGTTGGAGCTCCGTGCAGGCCCCTATGAGCAGGCACCCAGGGAGGGGAGGGGAGAGGACACTGATGCTGAAATCACTGCTGCCCCAGCCCTGACCACCCTGCCTCCATCCCCTTTAAAACCTGCTCTGCTTGCTGAGCCTGAGCAACCAGCCCAGTTAGCTATGCTGTGTGGAGCCCTCAGTGGCAAGTCCCCTTGGGAGCCTCTGAGTTTGGGGATGTGAGGGTCAGCAGCGAAGCCTAGAACTGGAAAAGTAGCCTCTTTGCTTCCCAGAAGCAGGACTTAGTTTTTTCCCAGAGCTTCCCATCCCTCCTGTTGCTTCATTTCTGGCTTCAGGGACTTATCTTGGGCTGCTGCAATTATCCTGAGATTGTCTTTTATCTTCACCGTCTCTCAGCTTTTGGGCAGTAAGGGTGTAGCCTCCACCAGCTTCTTTCCTGGGAAGGAGGGGGAAGACCAACGTGGCTGGAGGGCAGGTGAGGCTGGCTGTGCAGGGGTCCTCACATCCCAGTGCTTCCCAGCTGGTGTGGCCTTCGCAGGAGACCCCCACACCTCTTCATCTGTGACTTGCTACTTCCACCCTGTGCCCCGCTGTGTTGCGGCCCCAGCACACAGTGCCGTGGGAGTTCTCCCATTGGAATTTGTGTGTGTTACCCTGGCTGCTCTCACTCATTCGTCCCGTGCTGTATGTCAGGCAGGCCAGCTTCTGTGGCCTCAGACTCCGCATGTCCAGCCACTCCTGCTTGCTCACCCTTGCCGCACCACCCTCCTCCCTGCTGACACCTGCCCTCACCAATGGTCCCTTTGGGGCCGTACTCCCTCCTCACTTGGTTTTATGCACTTTGCTGAGTGATTCCAAAGCGTCCACCCTTAGCCCTGGGAAACATGATGCCATGTGTGCATGACCAGCACATTCCACAGCCCCAAGGAGCCCAACTCTGATTAATGATTGTTTCCAGATTACCAGTCTTGGAGTCCACACTGAATTTTCCATGAAGGTGACCTGTGCCCTCTGAAGCTCAGAATTGAAGACGGACACCTCCAGGGTGGTGCTTTGTTAGCTCAGCTGTTGATGGTGTGGATTTCAGGGGCCCCTCGGGTCTCAGGCTGCCGGCTGCCCTCCAGGGCCCATGCCTCCTGGGGGTGGGTGAGCCTGAGCCAGGATGAGCTGAGCTCTGGTGAGGGAAGGGTCTCCACACTTTGTCCCCAGCTGTAGGCTGCACACAGAGGTCCTGGGTGTGTGATTCAGGGACGGCGAAGCTTGAGGGCGTGACTGCTGCGGGATATTCAGGCCTGGAAACTGGTCGTGGAGCATGGCAGGGGCCATTGGCTCATCTGCCAGTGACGTCTGCCATGGCACAGGGCGCGTGACCTTAGCTGACTCTGGGCAGCTCCTGGGGACCACTGCACTCTTACTTCAGCACTGTGTGGCCTGGAGGCTTCCTGCCCAGTGGCTACCAGGTGGGCTGTGGTCGTTGTGGGTTTGACTGCTCGCCCATGCTGTTGTCACCCAGGCTGCCCCCACTTATACAGGGGACCAGGGGCTTAGGGCTGCAACCCCACGGCACTGAGCAGGCAGAAGCCAGGATGGAAGGTCCCCCAGAGTTTCATGTCCTGAATAAAGATGCCACCCAAAACACGGGTACTCTGTTGCCCACAGTGCTTCTGGGCCTGTCGCTCTGGGCTTCACACAGTGACTTGTACTTAACGTGTTCATCCATGTGGTGCCCAGCGAGGCGAACAGCTGGTCATGAGGCCACACTGCAGCTGGGCAGGAGACCCCTCATGGACTAAGTAACCTCACAGGGATGGACAAAGTGTGGCCAAGCAGGCGTCACAGGAAGAAGAGGGGCTCCTGCCAGCTGGGGGTGGGGTGGACATCAGAGGGCTCTCCCTGTCAGCAGAAGGCTACAGACTGGAGCTGGGGCAGGGGCACAAGCCTCTGATGGCTGACAGCAGAGCCAACAGGTTCTTCCTGTTCTGTCACTTCTCCTTTTGCTGATAACTGAACAGAAGCAGAGGTGCTGGCAGGTGGTGGGTGGGACATGAGTCAGCAAGTGCTCAGCCTGGGGTGGTGGGCGGCGTCTATCCCTGCCAGCTAGGACAGGACAGGAGGCCAGTGCTCTTTGAACCTGTGCCTATCCAGGAGGATTGTAAGCCCTGGGGCGTGGTCTCCACTCTCAGTTGATGCTGTGTGCAGACTGGGGGCCGTGTACTGCATTCCCTGGAGGCTGTGCACGGTGTATTGGAGGCCGGGTCCTCTCTGAGTTCCCGCTGCAAATGCTTGGCCTTTTTACCATGGCCAAGGTGCTGACACATGTGCCACCCTGTCCCCCAGTGGCCCAAGTCACCATCACTTGGGGTCTGTGCAGCTGCCAGGCAGGTGACAGCTCCGCCTCAGTCCACTCAGGGTGGCGAGGGTGGCCAACCAGACATGCAGATGGTATTGGCCTCTTCCAGAGCACCTGCGGCAAGGGCTGCCCAGAGCCTTACAGACAAGTGAAGCCAAGGGGAAAATTGTCTCACAGAGATTTCACACCTCCAATTTCTATTGAGTTAGGAGAATTGGGGCCCCAACCACATGACTCAGGTGAGGCAGAGGCCTTGAGCTGTGTGGTAAGAGCAAGCTGTGTGACCACACTTTCCTGGATTTGCCTTGGGACATAGCAAGACCAAAGTCTGCAGGAAGCTGCTGGGTCTAGAGTTTCTGTTTCAATCTGGGGAACTGGGGTGAAGGGCAGACTGAGGACCATCCCGGGAGAAGTGCGTTGTGCAAACCTGGTTTGGCTAGCAAACCAGAATGAACAGGTTTGGCACCTCGGGTTCTGGAGAAGCCAGGCCCCAGGTTGCAGGAGCCTCCTAGCGAGTTCAATGAACAAGGCTGAACTGGACAGCTGTGTGGGTGCAGCTGGGGAGTGGGCCGAGCTCCTGGCCTTGATCAGAGGCCCAGATCCATGGTGGGCAGACCCAGACCCCTGCAGAGTCTTGGCCTTGGTGATTTTCCTAGGTGGTCCCTGAGTCCTGGCGGGAGGGGACCCTCCTCTGGGATTGTGGCTGCAGATGGGTCTGAAGAAGGAAGCATCTTAATGCTGTGGGAGGGACCTCCTTTTGGGGTAGCTGCAGACATCTCTGAGGTGGTTCAGCTTTTTGGGGTATGGTGGTGGAGGCTGGGTGTTGGGAAGTATGAGGGATATATTGTCTCAGTTGAGCTTGGAGTTGGCTTCATGTGTGTTGGGCACACAAGGGTGATCTTTTTTATTTTTTTATTTTTATTTTTTTGGTGGTACCGGGGTTTGACTTTAGGGCATGCTAGGCAAGTGATTTTTAAGTGAGTGTAATTGTTGCTTATCTGGCACAAGTTTGTTAATAAGGCAAGTGGGGGCAGGTGTGCAGCTGCTTCTCCCTGTGGTCTTGCTTTTGGGATGATTGCTGCACTGTGAGCTCTTTTGGTCCTGGTGGGGCCGAGGAACCTGGCACAGTTGAGGTTGGTGTCCTGTCTCCTACTCTGTGGGGTGCCTCTGGTGTGTTCCCTGACACTGAGTGGGGTGGTATTGGCCAGAAAGGTTTGAGCACATGATTGAGTCAAGCACAGGTTAGGGTGTCAGGCTGGGGGTGGTCTGTGGCTGACCACCCTTCACAATGGGGGTGGACACTGTTCAGGGCCCACCTCTGTCTGGACTGTATGCTGACCCTGTTCTCTCCTCTTCAGCCCCTTGCCGCCCTTGCAGCGATACTGAGGTCCTCCTTGCAGTCTGCACCAGCGACTTCGGTGAGTATATGCCTTTGTGGTGTCTTTCTCATGTGTTCATGATACCTGCTTTGTGGGGAAGGAGAACATTCCAGAGCCAGCATTGAACTTCCTTGTGGGGGAAAGGACCGTGAAGTTGTGTGTGTGGCCTTCCCCTCGGATCACAGGAAAAGGTGCCTGTACACACATCCTTGCAGACCAGCGTACAAACCCATACATCCACATCCACACGCACATGCACACGCAGAGCTGGGGTTGATATTCTAGCTGACTGTCCTGCATGTTGTTCCATGGGCAGCCCAGAGCATCCCCGTGTCAGCTCTTTTACCTCGGAGGTCCTTCCGTCCCTTTACCAGGTCCCCTGGTGGCTGGTGTTCTGAGGCCCTGGAGAGCTCAGGGCCATGGTCTGAGGAATGCAGACCGCATTGCCTGTGGTTTGCACAGTGCTTAGGGAAAGGCTTGGGTTGTGGCAGAGTGCTCACTAGCCTGCTGCTGTGGTGGTGGCCACGTTAGACCAGGCCCTGGCTGGTGTCCCGGCTCTGAGTCCCTACCTTCCCTGTCCCTCTCCTCATGTGACTCTTTCTCTCAGCTGCGTGCTTGCCTAATGTGACAGAGCTGCAGAGCACCTTGCTATTGGCCTGCTTATTTTCTTGTTCTCACCTGGAAAGCTGGGACCATGCACACGGTGACACGTGCTATGTGTATGTCCTCGGCTGGCAGTGCCCACTGGATTCGACTGACCTTGTGTCTCTTTCCTCTGCAGTTGTACGAGGCTCCATCCAGGACGTCATTCATGCACCTGAACGCCAAGAGTCTGTCATCCACCTGAGAGTGAGCAGGCTCTACAGGCAGAAGAACAGGGTCTTCCAGCTGGCTCCTGAGGGCAGTGGGCACTGGCAGGGCCACGTCACAACGCTGCTGGAGTGTGGCGTGCGGCCGGGGCACGGGGACTTCCTCTTCACCGGCCATATGCACTTTGGGGAGGCACAGCTTGGCTGCGCCCCTCGCTTCAGTGACTTCCAAAGGATGTACAGGGATGCGGAGGAGAAGGGGCTAAACCCCTGTGAGATTGGCATGGAGTGACCGCGGGGTTCCTGAGTGCCACCCACCTTCTCCTGCTGAGCTCCTGCTGGCTGCTGGGGGACCTGTGGGCCAGGGCCACAGGCCAGGTATTGTTCGGACCCTGTGCTCCAGCTGCGGAGGTACCATGCTGCTCCGACCCACATGATCCTGGCCACGGACATCCTGACTGATTGATTGGAAATGATGTAAAATGCAAACTAAGTTATTTTTTTGTAAAAAACAGTGTCCATAGGAAACATTCCTATGTCTGAAGATGCCTTGCTTGGTGTGCTGTTTAATGCTGTTTTAAAGCCACCCTAAGCCATTGCGTGGGTGTGGGGTGTCAGTGACATGCCAGGCTGGGGTGCGTATGGTGGTCAGTGAGGCTTAAAACCCGCATACCATTTGGAGCTGCTATTCTTGTGACCAGAATTCATGGGGCCAAATATGTATGTCTGTTTTTTGTTGCTGTCTTGTTTTGGTTTTGCTTTTTGAAGAAGGCGATGCAGGCTTCCCAGGCTGCAGGATCTGACGCATAGTGGGGTCTCTGTCAGCTCAGTCAGCAGGGCATCTGCTCAGACCTCTTCTTCCCAGGCCTGGGGGGCCTTTGATGGGCTCATCCAACTGCACTCCCCCTGTCTGGTTCTGCTGGCCACTGTTCCCTTCAGCACTGCCCAGTCTCTTTCTGTTAACCCAGATCTTGCTCTTTGGCCCTAGTGTTCCCTGAATGCCCAAGCCCACAGCAAGTCTCTGAACAGCCAGGTCCTGGGCTGAACCAGGGTCAGTGGCCCCAGTGACCTCTGAGGGTGTTAGGTTTTTGTGGCTATTGTAATAAGTCACCATACATTAAGCACCTCAAGGAGTAGATATTAATTCTTGCATAGTTCTGGAAGCCAGAATCCAAAATCAGTGTGTGGCAGGGCTGTGCTTCCTCTGGAGGCTCTGTCCAGCTTCTGGTGGCTCTGGGTGTCCTGGCTTCTGACAATCACTCCAGTCTCTGTCTCCATGTTGCTGGGCTCCTCCCGAGTGTGCCCATGTTCACATTTCTCTCATAAGGACGTAGTCCCTGGGTCAGGGCCTACTCTGATGACCTTGTCTTAACTTCTTTAGACTGACAAAGGCCCCATTTCCAGTTGAAGTCACTTGCAGAGGTTATAGATAGACAGGGAACGGGCTGGGGGCTCTTCAGCCCGTAGGAGGGAGTCCCAAGAGCAGAAGATAACCAGATCCCACCTGTGTGCTCATTTGTGTACCAGTTGGTTCCTCCTTTCCAGAGGCTGAGTCCAGGAAGGCCTGAGAGAGTGGCTGGGGTAGCTGCTTAACACCATGCCAGCCTCACATTGGGAGACAGTGGTCATCAGTGCAGGTATGTGCCAGCTCAAGGGTGTGTCAGCTCAGGCCTGCACAAGGTCCGGTGTGCACTGGCGCAGATTGTGCCAGTCCAGGTCTGCATGCTCCCACAGGTTACAAGAAGAAGTAGGTGCTTGTGGGCAGAGGCGCGAGGCAGCAGGGTTTGTGATGGGCCAGGCCCCATTGCAGCTGGTGATTATGATACTGTATGTTCCAGCAGGACAGGTCACCGCCCAGAGGGACCAGGCCCTGGTGGAGGGACCTGAAGCCCTCCTGGCTCCTTTCCCTGTGGCTTCCGTGGTGTTGGGGAGGAAACCGGGGAGCAGGAATGGCAGGTTTGGCAGCCTCTGTCCTTACAGGGTGGCTAGGGTCCCCTGGAAACTGGCGGATGGCGGATACTCCATGGGAAGTATGCATCAGCTCTCGCACGGATCAGAAGAGAGCAGGGTTTGGACAGGAGGAAGTACCCTCCTTGAGGCAAGGCTGGGGTGAGTGTGGGGTCCAGGAGGCCATGGGAGGTGCCAGCCCCACAGGTTAGTGAAGATTGGCATCTTATGTGGCCTTGGCTGCTGGTGTCAGTGAGGAGCCAGGGGATCCATGTGTCCAGCAGATCCCTCCAGCTGTCCATCACTTCCTCTCTACCTCATCCAACAACCACTGCCCTTCACCCAGCTCCTCTTGGGGAAGTCACCTTGGGGAGGGACCACCCCTGGAGGAAGGGTCTCCAGGGGACTTGTGGGTGGACCCCCAGCGGCCTCTGCCATGCCACCTGCTCCCTTCTGGGGCCGGACTGCATCCTTGGGTGCTCCCGGAAGCTTACACAGCCCATCACTGGGCAGAGGATGGGAGTCATTCTGCACTCCATCCAGCAGTGAATCTGGCCTCTTCCCCAGCCATGCTGCAGATGCTCTGCCTCCTCTCGGTCCCCCCCCACCCCGCCACCGCCCCACCGCACATGTCCCTTCTGGCATTGTCCTCTCCCCTGTGTCTGAGCTGTTCCTCTGTAGGAAACAGCAGAGGCTGCCATTATTATCTTATTTTCTCTTCTGTCCTATGTGGGAAGCCAAGCCTCACTTGCTGTCTGCCCAGCTCAGGCGTGTCCCTAGCAAGGTCCTCCTGGAGTGGGCATGCACCTGGCCCAGGCCTGAGGCCTCTTGGCATGGACACCTTACCATGATCCTGGGGCAGAGGAGCCTGACTTGAGCAGCTTGATCCTGGGGAAAGATTCCCGGCTGCATCCTCCCATTGGGACCCTGAGGCAGCCTCTCCTTGCCTACTCACAGCCGCTTTGGGCAGGGGATATGTCAGAGATGGGGACTTGGGGATGTATGCAGATGCTGGCCCTGGACTCTTTCCGTTTCTTGGATGTCCCAAGGGTTCAGCCCCTATAGGCCACATCATCCTTGGTCATGTTCTGGGCCCTGTTTCCTTCCCAGTGGAACTGGGTGGGACAGTTGCAGGTAGGGCCACCTCCCACACCTGTCATGTGGTACAGTGGGATCAGGGAGCCTGAGCTGTTGGTGTAGGAGTCCTGGTCCTATCCTTGATGGCTCCTTGTGGAGCTGCCCCAGGGACATGAGCTGGGGCAGGATGCCCAGGGCTGCTGACATGGGGACCTGTCCTCCTGGGGGCAGATGGGTGGCCGTCACCACTGAGCCTGCTGATGAGTGAATCCTAGGAGGCAAAGATGGGGAGGAGGTAGGGATGGAGAGTGTAGGTAGCAGGGGTCCCAGAGCTTGGGCTACCTGTGCCGAATGAGGTGGACCTCACAGGAAGCTGCAGTGGGAGCCAGGAAAGGGCAAGCACAACCCACAGAGAGGTCCCAGGGGCCTGTGTCGTTGATGTGCAGAGGGCAGGGTCAAGGCCCCTTGGCACCACTGTGCTGAGCCTGGTGTGGGCTTTGAGGTGGTCTGTGTGGCCACTACCAGGGGGAGGGAGTCAGATACACACCGGCACTGGTGCCCAATGTTTGTCCCTGATAGATTCCTCTGGGGGATGTATTGTTAAGAAACAATACTAACTGATAAAAAGGAGAAGTGTACAAGATAGATTGTAGGGACTAGAAAGTTACAATTTTAAAAGCGTTAAGGCAGGAGCACTCTCATCCTGCCCTAGGGGCCAAGGCAGCTAGACCAGCAATTCTTTTTTTTTTTTTTGTGGCACCTGGGATTGAACTCACAGCCTCATGCCTGCCAGACAGGCACTTAAGCCACTGAGCCAAACTCCCAGCCCTAGTTTTTTGAGGCAGGGTCGCACTATATAGCTCAGGCCAGCCTTTCACTTGTAGATCAGCGATTCTCATGGGAGGTCCCCTGCTCTGGCCACAGCAGCTGTCCCTGTACTGGTTAAACTGGCCTGGCTTCTGGACTGGGCTGGGGTTGACAAGTCCCCAGTGTTGTCACTGACAACCCTCCCCCTCCCCGGGCCATGTGACTGGCTCTGCCACCCCCTACTCTTTGCTTTAGAGGTCTCCTTGGGAGTGCAGATACAAGGTGGCTGGGGAAAGAGGTGCAGCTCCTGGCCCTTTTCTAGATTTGCAGCGACACTTGTGCATTTTGCCATCAGGTCTGAGAATACTTGCTCACTGGGGGTCTCCATTGGCAGTGTGTGTTTCTCTGCTTCCCAGGGACCATGTTTCCATGTCTGTGACCTGAATCTTCTCCACTGTCTGCTCTATTCTGATGTCCTCTCCTGATCCTCAGAGCCTCACAGCAGAAGGGAGTGACTGCTGCTCATCAGGTGGACGATGATCCTGTGCCCTCCGCGGGCCTCATGTGATCAAAGGTCCTGCAGAACAGAAAGGGCCAGGGAGACCCAGAGATGCAATGTGGAGGGAACCAGAGAGGGGTACAGGCTGGGGGTGCAGCACAGGGGCCTCTAGAAGCTGCCACTGGCACAGACCCAGGACCCGGCCCTCCACACCTCAGGCTCCGGCCACCTCCACCGGGTCAGACCTTTGTCTCCAGTATGCTGTGCTGTGGGGCTGCTGGGCTGGTGGGGACTGGTCATGGCAGCCATGGGACACTAAGCTGTCCAAAAACCTCACTGTGGGGCTGGGCAGGCTGTGGAGTGCCCACTGGCCCCAGGCACCCACAACCCCTAAAAGCATGTGCGAAATGCTGTTTCTCTGTGTTTGTGCTCATACTTTTATCGCAGCTGAGAAGTAGAAGATGGCCCTGTGCAGACTGCTGCTGGAGGGCTGGGGTGGGAGGCGTGCTTGCCTCCTCTCCCTCCTTCCGGTGCATGTGTGTCTTGAGTGTGCACACGTGTGTGCATGGGTGATGTGTGCACTTGACGAAGCAGCGGTGGGTATGCCTCCTTGAGACCTGGGCTTCTCAGGAATTCTGGGTCCTTGTCCACAAAGTGAGGCTTCATCTTTCCCAGCTGTCGTGTGGGCTGGACCCCACAAGGAAGACCTGCCTGAATCCATGGCGGGTCTGGAAGTAAAGCTACAGGAATAAGTGGACACCATGGTCAGCTACTGGCTCCCAGACCCACTCCTGGGGCTGCGTCTGCCCAGCAGGACCTGCCCAGCACCAGAGCTGGCTGTGGGTCCCACGGGTGGGGGTGGGGCGCCCTCATTAGCGCTGCAGCTGACACCGAGGCTGCATCTCGCTAATTGATTAAACTGTTTAATGCAGCCGGGCCTGGTGGGAACTGGCCCCAGCCGAGCTGTTCGCTGGCCTTCTGCAGAGGGAAATTTGGGTGTTTTCTCCATGGGGATTGATGCTGATGTGCCCCCCACGCCCTTGGCCACTCTTCTTGGCTCCTATAGTTGGTGAAGGTCCTTCTCCGTGACTCCCTGGGCCAGTGCTGGGTGCAGGCCACCTGCCGGGAAGAGCACAATGAAGTCTTCAAGGATGCAAGGGGCTGCTCAGTCACAGGCTGAAGGATGCAGCTTTGGGCTCAACAGGCTCTGGGGGTAGGGTTGGGGGTGGGGGAACACTTGACCAGGGTGCTCCTGGAGTTTTTTGCTCTTGAGACCCCAGCTTCTTCCTCCCTCTGTTGGGGCATCAGTTAGCACCCCTCCCTAGGCCTTCTCACTGTGGCGTCAGCTGAGATGCAGGCTTGGGGTCCTGGGAGGAGGATGGAGCCCTGCTGCCCACTGTGTAGCCTGGCACATGGTGGGCACTTGTGGATGTACAGGCTGGCTGTGGTGAGGGTCCTCCCCTGCCTGAGGAGCTACTTCATCAGGCCTGCTGGGGGCTTTATCTGCCTACACCCCATCACAGGTGGGTGTAAGTCCAGGTAGGTGGGAGGGACAGGTGAGTAACAGGAGATTGTGGCGGGTAGCCCTGGTCGGGGCTCAAGGTGAAAACCAGGGCCAGCATGAGATGGGATGCAGACTGGTGGGGGTGGGGTGGGGTGTCCTGGGAGGACTTGGCCCCAGGAGGGCTTTCTGGGGACAGTGGTTGCCTGTGGGCAGCAAGGCTGCTGGGGGGCCCTGGCCTCTCCACTCCCTCTGGCTCCTGTGCGGTGGCCACGTGGGGGACGCTGGGGAACGCGAGGAATCCAGCGTCAACACTGGGCCATTGTGCGCGCCGCCTGGGCGGCCACTGATTTATAAAAACGGCGGAGGTTCAGTTGGTATTGGGGTGGTGAGGTCACGGCGGCCAGGGGCTTTGGAATTTCATCTTCAGAAGAATTTTGCTTGCTGAGCCACATACTTCCCTAGACACCATTTGATCAGGGGCAAAATGAAAACAGGGCTAAAATAAAGAAGAAACAAAAAATACCCTGGCGCTCTGTGTGGAGGCCTGTGGGAGGGAGGGCAAGGCCTGGGGGGCTGTCCATGAGAGTGTCTGACTCAGCTGTGTGTGTCTGTGTGTCTGCGTATATATCTGTGTGTCTGTGAGCCTGTGTCTCTGTGAATGTGTTCATGTGAGCATGTATCAGTGTGTGAATGTGTCTGTGTGAGCATGAATCTGTGTGTCTGCAAATGTATCTGTGTCTCAGCGTGTATCTCTGTGTGTGTCTATGTGTGTGTCTGTGAGGGTGTATGTGTATGGTGTCTGAGAATGCATATGAGCATATGTCAGTGTGTGTCTGTGTTTATGCCTGTGTAAGTGTCTGTATATGTATCTGTGTCCATGTGTTTGTGTCTCTGTGTCTGAATGTGTGTATCAGTGTGTGTGTGAATCTGTTTGTATGAGCATGCATCTGTGTGTGACTGTATGTCTATGTGACATGTCTATATTGTGGGGGAGAACTGCATGAGTGTGTGTGTCTACCCTTGTGTGTGTCTGGGTTCGTGTGAGTGTGTGTGCGCGCATATGTGTGTGTCTGGGGACTTATGAGTGTGTGTGAGAGCATGTGTGTGTGTCTGGGGTTGTGTGAGAGCATGTGTGTGTGTCTGGAGTCTCTGTGAGTGTGTGTGTGATCATGTGTGTGTGTCTGGGGTGTGTGGGGGTGTGTGTGTGAGCATGTGTGTGTCTGGGGTCTGTGTGAGCATGTGTGTGCGAGCGTGTGTGTGTGTGTCTGGGGTCTGTGAGTGTGTGTGTGATCATGTGTGTGTCTGGAGTCTGTGAGCATGTGTGTGAGCATGTGTGTGTGTCTTGGGTCTGTGTGAGCATGTGTGTGAGCATGTGTGTGTGTCTGGAGTGTGTGTCAGTGTGTGTCTGAGCGTGTGTGTGTCTGGGGTCTGTGTGAGCATGTGTGTGTATCTGGAGTCTCTGTGAGTGTGTGTGTCTGGAATCTGTGTGAGTGTATGTGTGAGCATGTCTGTGTGTCTGGGGTCTGTGTGAGTGTGTGTCTGGGTTTGTGTGAGTGTGTGTGTGAGCATGTGTCTGTGTGTCTGGGGTCTGTGTGAGTGTGTGTGTGAGCATGTGTGTGTGTCTGGGGTCTGTGTGAGTGTGTGTGTGAGCATGTGTGTTTGTCTGGGGTCTGTGTGAGTGTGTGTGTGAGCATGTGTGTGTGTCTGGGGTCTGTGAGCATGTGTGTGAGCATGTGTGTGAGCATGTGTATGTGTGTCTTGGGTCTGTGTGAGCGTGTGTGTGAGCATGTGTATGTGTGTCTTGGGTCTGTGTGAGCATGTGTGTGAGCAGGTGTGTGTGTCTGGGGTCTGTGTGAGTGTGTGTGAGAGCATGTGTGTGTGTCTGGGGTCTGTGTGAGTGTGTTTGAGCCTGTGTATGTCTGGGGTCTGTGTGAGCATATGTGTGAGCATGTGTATGTGTCTGGCGTCTGTGTGAGCTTGTGTGTGAGCGTGTGTGTGTGTCTGGGGTCTGTGTGAGCTTGTGTGTGAGCATGTGTGTGTGTGGGGGGTGTGGGAGTGCATGACATCACATCCTAACCTGAACCCTTGGGCCCGGTCCAAGCTCCCTGTGCTGCACGAAGCACCCAACGGGATGCACACAGCTCTGGCCTCTTTTTCCACAGTCTCCCTGTGGGGCTCAGCCTATCTCGCTGCTGGGCTCCACCTGGCATGGTTCTGTGCTCCTGCAGCCCATCAGGGCCCCCGCTGTGTGCCACGCTGGTTTCTCTGTGGCTTTGTGGACCCACCTTCCCTGGCACGAGGACACTCCGAGGCTGTTGTGCCTGTTGGACCAAGAACTCTCCCCTCACCTTGCTGCCAGTGTGGAGGAGGCAGGGGTCCTGAGGGGCAGGGCCAGGGTGGAGGCTGCCTTGTCATGGGCAGATGAGGTGTGACTCTGTCTCAGGCACCTCAGGAGGCCCCTGGAGGTGGAACAGAGAGCTGGGCAGGGCAAGGGCAGTAGAGAAGGGCAGGCCTGGGGGAGGAGATCAGGAGACTGGGGGGGCAGTCTTGGGGACTCCTGAGAGATGTCCTCAAGATGCCCTGGGGAGGGACTTGGGAGTGGAACTTTACGAAAACCTGAAAGAAATAAAGAAAATACAGACAGCATAAAAATAGTCCAGGGCACATTCTTGATCACAGATAACCAGTGTCTGGCTGTGGTTGGCAGCCTGGGCTGGGTGTTGGCTGCACTGGCCTGGCCTGTGGGCCCCGCCTGTGGGCTGTGCTTCCCCGCCCTGTTGCTGTCCCTCTGCCTGCTGACAACGGACAGGGTCTGTGGTCAGCAGGGTGGCAGCTACAAGTGGGAGGGTGCCTGCAGGGGCCTGGATGCCTGCGGGGGCCCACAGGGTGTGGCTAGGGATGCAGGTAGTGGCCTTGTGCCACAGCACCTGGAGCTCCGCCTCCTCAGCATGACACGACAGACAAGGTCTGGGCCACAAAACAGGTGCTCCCTTCATCCTGCCCACACCCAGGGACATGGGCCAGAGCCTGGGCTAGGCTGGGCAGGGAACACACCTTGTCCTGAATTGTTCCCTCAGCGTCCGCTGTTTTTCGGCCAGGACTCCTCAGGCCTCTGCTTCTGCAGCCACTGGAGCCTAGGGAAAGAGCGTCCTGGTCCCGGCCTTGATGTGGCTTCCCTGGCACCTGACTTCTGTGCTCCCCGTGGCCTTGTCCACCCCTTGAAGTGCCTCTGACTCAGCTGACTTTGCTGCCTGACAGACCTCCTGGGATTGCAGGCTGTGTGCCTCTACCCATGTTCAGCAGAGACTCCTGAGGCTGGCCTTCTGGTACCTGCCAGAGGTGACACAGGGTATTTGGCAGAGTCATGAAAACTGGGGAGGGAAGGAACACCAAGGCTGAGGAAGCCCCTCCAGGCCATGTGACCGGTGACCGAGCCAGGGTGTGTGGCCAGGAATGAGGCGGCCCCGAAGCTGGGAGAAAGGTTTCTCAGTGCAAAGGAGGGGGCCAGATGGACACACTGCCTCCACCTGCCTGGACCCATGCCCCCTCTCTGGGTCCCGCCATCTCCTCCCTGGCCTTCTTCAGAGAGCTGCTCCCACAGGTCCAGCCTGCCCACAGCCACCTCAGCCAGATTCTTGAGGCCTTGTGCTGGGGACTCTGGAACCCGCTTGGGTCTGTGACTGACTGGGGGCCTTGGGGCCACTGTGGGCATCAGCACAGTAGGTAGAAGATACCCCCATGGGAAGCAGGGTCCGCTCCACCCGCTTCCCTCGGTAGAGATGACCTTCCTGGGAGCGCAGACCAGGCCGGACGGCTGCCAGCTGGAGGGGGCTCCTGGGGTGCCTTGCCCTTCTGTACCCCAGCTGGGCTCATCCTGGCTGCGTGTGGACTTAGGGGGTGAGTCTCTAAGGAGGAGTGCTCAGGGTGGCGTCCCCCTCCCCAGGCTGCTTCCTGTTTGTCGGGAGCTCTTGTGGAGAAAGCAGATATTCCAGGCAGATTCAGCTGTGCTTGGCCCCTCGGGGCAGCAGAGGCAGCAGGGTGGGGCCAACTGTGCCAGCAGAGTGCTGAAGAGGGGTCTATACAGGTGGGTTTTAAAGACTGAGCTTTGTAACTTTCAAATGATACACTGAAGCCTACAAAGGTATAGAAAAATTTGCCATCATTCTGTCAGGCAGAGACAGACACTGGTGATGTTCTAGAATGGCCTCGAGTGCTAGCGCAGCTCTGGGCACTATGTTCTGTTTTCAGGCAGGGATTTGGTGGTGAAGCCTGTGTTTTGGAAGGAGGCCCACACTGATGGGGGAGTTGGAGGTGGGGATACGGTTGGCAGGATCAGAATGGGCAGGGGACATGGGCAGGACCTGTCCCCTGCCAGTTAGATGGCAGGCCCTCAACCCTGAGCTCCTGGTCATGACTCTTAGGGCCTGGGGTACTCAGCCAGTGAGAAAATGACTCTTCCCTTTTCGGTGGACTGGGAATGGCCCGTCCTCAAGAGTGTCAGGAGCCATCTCCCTCCCACATTCCTGCCAGGTGGCTCCTCCAGGTGACCTCCACCTAGGGATGGTCTGGCTCGAGCACTCCACATGCTTGTGTGTCAGGCTTCCCTGAGCTGGCCTGTCCCACTGGAGGACCCCACCTGCCCTGACTGGAGCCTCTGGTTCCTGACATCTGAACCCTCACCATAACTGACACAAAATGTGCCACTCTAATTATGCTTCAGCACACAGTTCTGTGGCATTGCACACGTTCCCGTGGCTGCGTGGCCACAGCACCGTTCACCTCCAGCTTCTCACACTGAAGCTCTGCACCATTAATCAGCAGCTCTCAGGCCCCAGGACCCTCTTCCTCTTTAGGGTCCAGGCAGGCTCCTTGCTACATTCAGGCCACATTCTATCCCCTTCCTGTCAATGGACACTTGGGTTGCTTCTACCATTTGGCAACAGTGAACAGAATTCCAGGGACATCTGTATGCAAGTATTGCTATATTGATTTCTGCAAAGAAAATCGACAACCCTGACTTTGTTTCTCCTGTCAGACTCAGGGTTTGGCGAGTCATTCACTAAATGGCTCCCAGGGCTCCATGGGGCACACATCATCCATTTCCTGACCCATAGGCTCCCCTGCTATTGGCCTTCAGCCCAGCCCAGTGCACAGTCATGGGGAATGACCTCTAGGTAGGCCAGCCCAGGCGGTAGCTTCCCTGGGCCCACTTCAGATCCCACAGCAGGCGGCCCAGAGAGCTTGCTCCCACCATGGGCCTGTCTGCCCTGAACCTTTTCCGTTTCTCTGGCCTCTATTCATGTAGGGCAGCCAGTTCTGATGGCATGGATTGTATTTTGAGAAATCACTTGATTTCTTGTCTTATCGATAGGCGTGTGGGCTGACATTATTGAGGTAGAAACAACCAGGCAGTAGCAAGTTTTCTGAAGTCCAATAAGAGAAACTGTATGGGAGGAAGAGGTTTGCAGAGGAATGGGGAGGCCCCCAAATCTGCACCCCGAATCTGCACCCTCACTGCATGCTTAGTAGGTGGGCCACTAGGAAATGTGGGGTCCTCTCTCCACCCATGTGGGGCCCCTGAGAAGCTGAAACCTGGGGGGGGGATTCACACACAAGTATGTGTAAGTACGTATAGGTATGTTTGCATGTGTATGTGCATCACATGTGTGCATTCGCTTGTGTGTGGCTGTGTGCATGTGGCTACATGTGTACATTGTGTGAGTATCGGTGTTCAAATCGCCAACAATGACTGAATCTTCAGTGCAGAACATGCAGGGCCTCAGGGGAGTTGTGGCATGGCAGGACAGATAAAAATTACCACAGGACGATCCATTCTGTCATCGTGGATGTTTCTGGCTCATGGACATATGCAGCATGTTTTCAGGGTTTCCAAAATTTGAATCACACTTATATGTACTATTTCCTGGCTTGACTTTAAAAATTGAATCTCTTATGAGCAGAGGTCTTTGACTTATAGATGAGCTCACAGTTACCCAGGTTTTTATGCTGTGGACACAGTCAGTGGGTACTTGGTATTCAGGCTTCCTTCTTTTCCTCGAATTATGGTGAGCTCCGGACCCCACCCCAAGTCAGCCCATCTGGGGGAGATGTGCTTGTTCCTGGCACTTCTGGCTTGGTCAGGCAAGGGCCACTGCCCCTGACTTCAGGGAGGGTTGGACAGCCACTAGGCCAGAGTCAGCTGTGGACAGGCAAGGCCTTCTGGTGAGGTCTGTTAGGTAAACAGCCCTTTCCTGGTGGGTTGAGGGGTGAGAACTGAACATGCCAGTCCTGCATTGTCAGAAGTTTGTGGGTTCAAACCCCACTGGGCTGTGTGGCCCTTGCTTCATGCTAGGGTCATGGATGCAGGGTGGTCCCAGTCTGATGTCTCCATGCTATCCCTGTCTTCAGTACTGAGCTCAGCAAATCTGTGGGCAGAGCCTGAACCCCATCTCAGCATGTGTACCTCATAAGAAGGAAATTAGAGTTACAGCACCAGAAGTCCTGGGAACCAGACTGCTGCGACTCAGGATCGATGGCTGGGAAAAAAGTGGGGGCTGTGGTCCACAACCAGGCTGAGGCCTATGGTTGTCATGCTAGTCCTTTTGTTCTTGAAGACCTTGAGGCCCCCATACCAGTTCTGGCCAGCCTGTTTTTCCCTCCTGGCTACTCCAGTCTTGGATATGTGAGGCTGCAGGGGCCTGGTCCCCCATTTTAGATCAGCAGCTCACTGTGAAACCCAAGAAGTGTGACGATAACAGGCCTGGGACAAACTGGCCTGCTGCTGATGAGTGTCAGATTCTCTGGCTGGACCCGGCACAGGCAACACGGAAAGCTCATTCATTTGGCACAGGTGACTTTGTTTCCCAGTGTGCACCCCCCACCAGGTAAGGTGAAGATGCAAAGGAAGACAGCTGGGAGCCCCTGGACAAGCAGGCAGGACCCGGCCATCTGCTTCTCTAGGGTCCAGTGTCCAGGCCAAGGCCGCCTTGAAGACCAGGAGCTGCTATGGAGGCTGTGCCCTGAGGACTGTGGCATGATGCCTGCCAGGGGTTTTTTCCTCCAGGTTTATTTGTGGCTTGTTTGGAGAACATTTTACTCTGATTTTTTTTCTTCACAGTCAATTTAAATGGACTTTCTTTTCCCCCTTTGTTAGTGGGTAGTTCTGGTCCATTTCACCCAATCTGGGCAATTTCCACGATGCTGGACATGTTTCTCCACCCATGTTGTCAGGGGGTGGAGAAACACACAATACCCCAAATACTGAAGGTGAGCTGCTCAGCACCCTCTCCTACCTTTTCCTCACAGATACCACTCAGACCAGGCCAAGTGGGTCCATCCATACTTTGGAGTCCTGCTCAGCCGGAGAGCACGAAGCACCGACAGGCTGCAGTGCGGACAGACCTAGAAGACCTGGCTTTATGGAGAGGCACCAGCCACAGGTGCCACGAGTCCTGCAGTCCTATTTCTGCACAGGCCTGGGGCAAAATGAGCCATGGACAGGATGCAGGTGGGGCCTGTGGGGCTGAGTAGGGCAGGGTGTGGCCAAGGGTGGGCCTGGGGCTGCTGCTGGGGAGAAGTAATGTCTTAGAGCTGAATGGGGAGGTGACCACGCAGCACTGATGAAGGACTAAATGCCCCCAAGGCCTATGCTTTAAACTGCTTAATTGTGTATGTAAAATTTACTTAGAAAACCCCCCAAAAACCTGTTTGCAGAGTTTCCTTGGCCAACTTCCCCATGCCCTGGACCACCTGCTTCCCTTTCTCCTGCGTGCTGCAGAGAATCTAGGCTCCAGGAGTTCTGGTCCATTTCCAGTGGTGAGGGTACTGTAGACCAAGGGCAATTATCCCTCCAGTGAGCTGCACAGCCTCCCTGAGAAGCCTTGGCCTGAGATAGGTTGGCTCAAGTTTAATCAGCTGGGAGCCCAGGCAGCCACTGGGCAGTTGCAGCATGGATCTTTCCTATGACCAATGGGTTTGAGCCTGAACGTCAGAGGCCAGACTGGGGCCAGCCCATCCTCAGAGCTGCTGTGCCACCACGTCTGGGGTGCCCAGTGGCACATCCCTGTGGATGGCATCGTTCACAGGGCAGATGAAGGGTGTACTGCTCCTGAGCAGTTCAGTTTGATGCGACAAGTGATCCTCTGAATTCGCTGGCCAACATCCCATGTGTTCCTGGAGCCACGGAGTCAAGGAGCCGAGTCTTCTGCAAACGTGGGACTTTCTTGCTTCTCCGGTGCTGCTCTCAGGAGGTGTCAGTGGCTCTTCTGCAGGAAGAGAAGCTCTTTGGTTTGGAGAGGGGAGCTGTTTAGGGCTGGGTGCTTGGCATGTGCTGTCTAGGCAGCAAGTGTGGGTGGGGTGTGCAATGCTAGCCTCAGTAGAAAGCTGCCAAACAGCCTTGGGGTGCTGTGAAGGGGTGAATGCATCCTCCTGAGGGCTCCCCTTTCCTTGGTGTCCTGGCCCACGCCAAGGCTCAGGGGTGGGAGTCAGGGATAGCAGAGAAGAATCATTTTCCCTCAGGTCCGCCCCTTCCCAACCCTAACATTCACAGGAATCTCTTCAGAGATTTCCTCTCATCTTCAGAAGCACCTGGAACAGCGCCTGGCAGGGAGAGGTTCATACTGGCTTGCTCTTCAGCCTACTGGGACGCTGGAGGCAGCCAGAGGGTCTGACACCGGGCAGCTGGAGCTTTCAGGACCAGAAGGAGCCGGACCTGTTCAGCAGGTGCCTGGCAGGTGGGGGAGGCATGGCAAGCACTGTCTAGCATGCCAGGAAGAAACACAAGATGAATGGAGGTAGACAAAGACTCTTCCACTTTGGAAATTCTCCTCTGCCAAGACCCACAGAAGAGGCACTGGACACAGCTTTGATGGCCAGAGAGGGCCCTGGGGACCTGCTTGCCAGTGCTGTTCTCCAGAAGGGAACTCTCTACATGGCAGCACCTCTGATCCAAGTGGTGTCATGGCCCTGTGGCAGCAGTCCCAGAGAGCAACTGTCCTGCCAAAGCCAGCCAAAGTGCTGGAGGACCAGGCCTGCCACCAGGGACAATGGGATGCCTGACAGGTGTCGGGGCCTGCACCCCAGGTGGCTGACTGACTTCTGGCTCTTCTCTTCCCCAGTGGGCATCTGGCCTCCTGATACCCTGTCTATGGCAGGAGTGAGTGGGAAAGACTTGGTCTGGGTGCCCAAACGGGTCTCGGTTCACACTGGGCCACCACCCTCTGGCTCTTCATGGTTGGACAAGGGGCTTGGCCTTGAGGGCCTCCATTACAGACAGTGCTTCCCTAGGGCTTGGGGGCTTCCACCACATGACTCCCTTTGCTGCAGCCCAGGTGCCTCTCTGCATTCACACTGTGCGTGGTTTGCAGCTGTCCTCATAGGAGCTGCTGGGACCCGAGGCCTGGGCAGGGCTGTGAGGGCCCTTGGTGGTAGGGTCTGAGCATCTGACAGGCACGTGAATGCAGGCAGCAGGGAGCGGATGCGATGAGGGACATAGTGGCCAAGGGATGCTGCTGCTCTGGCACCTTCTGTGCTCAGGGGCAGCAACTGGCCCAGGGCAGGAAGGGCTGCCCTCCAGGTCTCTAGGAGCTAGAAAGGGCTTATCCCAGCTGTTCTGGGCCTTGGGCCAAGCAAGCCCATGGCATAATCAGAGGGTACGAACCTGCCGCGGCCTCAGGACTCTGCTCGGTGCCACGGCAACCTGACTGTAGGCGTCTCCACGGCAGCGAGCTCCCCACGGCTGGCTCTCACTGGTTAGGAACTGTTTGGTTGTCCTGGAGCTGGGACCTGCAGGGCAGCAAGGCCAGAGGCCCAGGCTTTCTGCATCAGAAGTAAATTAAAGGTAGGTAAAGAATGAGTGTGGGGGCTTCCTGCCACTGACAGCTGGCCCAGTGGGCAAACATCAGAAAGTGATGGAAGGGAGACTGTTGACCAAGATGTGGGAAAGGAGGCACAGAGCCTGAGAACAGGCTGAGGGCAAACTCGGCCGCCACCACCTCCACTCGGCCCTGGCTGGGGGGAGCTTCTCACGCCGCCAAGGATGGGTATGGTGGAAGTGGCATCTGCTCAGGGACTGGAGTTTAGTTTTTCTTCTGGAGCAAATTGCAGGGGAGTGACCAGGTCCCATACTAGTGACTGTCTTCCTTAGAGACTTGCCATCTGCTGGTCTCAGCCCCAATTCAGCACGCCTCAGGTGGACTGAGTAGGCATCATGGCCACCTAGAGGGAGCTGCCCCAGCTGCAGAAGCCACTGGGGCACCCTGCTCCAGGTTGAATGTGGGACTGGAGATGAGGGCAGCATGTAAGTCTCAGCAACAGGGACGATTTGCATGTGGGACCCCGACTCTGATGCAATGTTGAGCGCCTCCCATGAGCAGCCTGTGCAGGCCTCGTACCCTGGCCCCAAGGGTCACCACCAACCCTGCCCATTTCTGTCTCTGGAGCCCAGGCTGTGGGTACAAATCTCATGAGCCCAGGTTTGAATGAGTTCTGGTGGACAGGGAAGAATCCAGGGAACCCCTGACAGCTGGGCCAGTGGTGTGGACATAGGATGGTGAGGAGGGTGGCCAGGAGGGGCTCCCAGTGCCACGTCCAGGATGGGCCTCTTGTCAGCCTCACAGCGTTCTCCAAGCAGGGTGGTGCCTCTCTGAGACCCTTGCCCAGGTACCTGTAATGCATCAGCCTGAGTCATAATTTTGTTTTCAATATTTTAATAAAGAATTCAGGAAAATGTGCTGCTCAGTGCTGCCCCAAGAAGAACAGACTCATGTGCTCAGAGGTCCAAGAAAAGGTCAGGGGGAGGAAGCCACCAGGTCCTGGTGCGTGAATGTTGGGCTGAGGAGAAGGCCGCAGGACTGTCCACTGCACGGGTCCTGCATCCTTGAAGTCCTGGCCACTGCTCAGGGATAAAGATGGTGGGGGGCAACCCTGGCAACCCCAAGAGTAAGATGAAAACATGTCCACACAGACACATCCACAGCAGCATCCTTGTAGCCAAAAAGGGGAAGTGACCCACGTGTCCACTGAGAGATGGACAGACAATTTGAGTGTGGTCTGTTCACACAGAAGACTGCTCTGCAGAAGTAACCTGGAGCAAAGCCCAGACATGCACTGCCACACACTGGACCATGGAAACGCCAGGCCAGGAAAGAAGCCCCACACACGTAGACGGTCCCGGGCAGGCTGGTCCTCAGACTGTGTGGAGACCGCCAGGTTGGTGGTTTCCTTACGAATCATAGGAGTGCAGAGTGGAGTTGCAGAGTGGAGATGGTCACACAGCCTCATGAGCATGAAGAAGGCCACTGATTGGGGCCACCAACTGAGTATGAATTCTTTTTCAATGCAGGTGTTGGAAAAAGAAAAAGAGGGAGACAAGGCGGTGGGGTGAGGAGAGAAAGTGCAATGAGAACAGGACAGGAGATGACTGCTGGAGGCCTTGGCAAACTGCGAGCTTGATTTGAGGTCACTGGGCTGGACACTGAAAGGGCAGTGATGGCAGACAGGCCTTTCCACCTCTGCAGATGACAGAAGGATGAGGAGGGGTCAGACGGAGAAACAACACGTGTATGTGAGTGCAAAAGTGTGTGGATCTGAGTGGGACTATGCATCTGAGTGTGAGCATATATGTGTGTGAGTGTGCATGAGTGTAGATAGGAGTATGTGTCTGAGGTTGAATGTGTGTCTGAGTGTGAGAATGTGTGTCTGAGTGTGAGAATGTGTGTGAGCAGGAGAGGTCTGAGACATCTTGCTGACCACACGGCCAGGCTGCTGGAACCAGCTGTGCCGCCCAGGATCCAGAGGCTGGGTGGAGAGCAAACAGAACTGTGAGACAGGTACACAGCTACTGGAACTTGGGGGCAGATTTGCTGATTTCTCTTTTTTGTGTTGTTGGAAATTTTCCATATTAAAAACATTTAACAACTGGAGCTCTTATGGCATGCACATTCCGGGGCATCTGTGGTACCAGTGGAATGATGAAGTGGTTTGACTAGGAGTGTGTGCCCAGAGGGCAAGAGAGCCCATGTCTTGAGGGTGGGGTCTCACTGAGTAGGCAGCAGGGTGCAGGTGGGCTGTGGCTGGAGCTGCACAGCCCAAGAAGAGGATGAAGAGGCCCGCCACACCAGTCCTATGGAGACTATGACCTCCTGAAGGGTGTGGGAGATGTGTTACTATCTGGGGCAGGGGACCAGCAGAGTGGAGTCCAGCCAGACCACCCAACAAAGCTCATGGGCCAGGACTGGGGGGCACGGTTTTGGAGCAAATTTGCTACCAAACCCATTCAAGGGATCCCCAAGGAGAAGAACCCACAGAGCTTCTCCCAGAAAGGGAACTCCAGAAACCTGGGTATCACTGACCTGAGAGCCCCAGTGCCACCAGGCCCCATCCAATGTGCTCTGGTGTGGTATCCGGTCTCTGTCTCCCTGTCTCCCGGGCTAAGAGTGCTGCCCTGTCTGGGCCACCCTGAGCCCTGGATTCCAAGCTCTTCAAAGTGAAGCTGGCAGCTTACACCCAGGCTCCTGCAGCTGTTCCTACCTGGGTAGGGACAAGGCCACCCATCTGTGGGACACCAGGCACAGTCCTCTGGCTTCTCCGTCAGGTTCTGGGATCTTTCACGTGGAATGACTCCCTTGGAAATATTCCTCAAAGTCCCACACTGGCAGAGGCTCTTGCCAGCCTCTGAGCTTGGGGACTGAATCCCTGGCTCCTAGGCAGCCCAGGTCCTCAGAGGACCCAGATTCTGGCTCAGCCTGGTGACTCTGGAGCCATGGACTTGAACCCTGCTGAGAGAATCTATTGGAACACCATGGGCTAAATGGGTGTGTTGGAATATTTTCACCATGTGCCTGGTGCACAAAGACATCACATGGAGCAGGGAGCCGGGGTTGGGGGTGGGGCCGCACGGCCACACCCTTGCCCTCACCCTGCAGCAGGTGGAGTCTTGGGGCCTAGGACTGCAGACTGGAGACAGGCTGCCACCCCTGCAGGATGCCCTGAGCTCCTTTCTCTGGAGATTTCAACTGCCCACTAGCTGGTGACAAAGGGGTGCCCGTGTGCCATGACACGGGCTTTCCAGGCTGGGCAGTTTGCAAAGCACTTCTGGATCACTCGTCTGTCCATTCACCACTCACTGCTAAGTGTCCACTCTGTGTCCCACCATCTACCAGACTCTGGGGGTACACTGTGGCTATGGCCAGTGCGATGGCCATTTGGCTTTAGGGGCCACCCTGCCCGGGAAGTGCCTCTCAGAAAGGTGCCTTCTCCATTGCAGAGAAGAGACCAAGGACTGACTGGATGGCTGGGTGGAGGGGTCTCCAGACAATCCCTGAGGATGTGTGTTACCTGTGTGAACCCATTGGGGACTATTGGGTCTGAGGTCAGAGCCACCCTGCACCAGCCGTCTTGCAATTAGCTGTACACGTAGGGGCTGCAGTTCCTTCCAGCTTGTCTCCAGGGCCAAAGTTCAGATGTTTACCGAGAAAGTGCAGCGTTGGGGTTCCTGGGAGGCTGCCAGGCCTCCAGGATTGTTGTCAGTGTGAGTGTGCCCCGCACTTTGAGGGGACACCTGTGCATCGGACAGTCTGTTTCTGTGTTTTTCAAATATTTAGGTGTAATTTGGAAGAGACTTTCTGGTTTTCTCATGAAGTTCTTAAGACTCTTTTTTAGAAGACTGAACAGGTTTTCGACAATTTGTAGTTCTCACCAGTTTAATTTCTATGGTGAATGAGCAGACACTCTTGAAACACACTTTGCTGAGTATCTGCCCCTCCTCTTCCTGTGCATCCCAAGTGTGAACTTCGAGTCCCTCTGGCTTGTGACCCATTCAGCTTTACAGGTGCACAGGGAGACTCAGGGGGTCCTGGAGTGCTGGCTTAGCTCAGTGTCTTCCTGTGTCTGAGGGGTGATTTAAACCTAGTGACATAATCCTGATAAAAAAGAAGAAGAAGAAGGTTAAGAAATAAACCAAGTCATAGCATCACCTCCACCCACAGGAAGTGAGTAGCAAGAAGACATCACAGCAAAAGGGCACCATTCACAGTCGCTCTGGGTTCCACGCTGTTTCCCTGTGTGGCAGTGGACGTGGCCAGGTCCCCACATGTCACCAGTGGCACGGGGCATGTCCAGC
Organism: Dasyprocta punctata; assembly: GCA_004363535.1. NCBI lineage: Eukaryota > Metazoa > Chordata > Mammalia > Rodentia > Dasyproctidae > Dasyprocta > Dasyprocta punctata. The sequence continues at coordinate 97,720 of RJWM01003974.1, forward strand.
CGCCACCGCTGTTGCCTTGCTGTGCCCTGAGAAGGGAAGGAGGGGAAGCGCTTGGGTGTCTGCAGGACTCAGGGTCCCCTCGCCCCAGGCCTGTCTACTCTGGGGGTGTGGTGAGCCTGGGTCTCTCCAAGACCCACGCCCTGCTACCACAGTGTCCTGGGTTGCCAGGTGGGCCTCTGGAGTGCTTGTGCACACCCTCACGTTTGCTGCGTTCCACTGTCTGTGTGCTCAGACACAAGGTTCCTGGAAGCCACCCCTGGGCCTCTGTCACTCCCCTGAGGCCCCGATGCCTGGTGGGCCACCTGTCACCGCAGAAGTCTATGGGCCCACATTTGTCTTGGGACTGGCTGGGTGTCGTGAGTTTCCTGGGACAGAGCGGGTAGGTTTTCCTAGGTCCCAGTGTGAACTTGAGGGAGTGGCTGGGAATGTGCCAGCGCTGCTCAGCGGTCAGCCTGACCCAGAGCCCTCTCAGCTGCTCTCCCCAAGCCTCCTGCCTAGGACTTCCGGGACCTGCTCTTCCCCAGAGCCAGCAAAGGGCAGGCTGAAGGGCAGGAAGGATGTCAGAGGGGCCTAGCGGCTAAAGCACAGAGGAGTAGACAGGACCTCGGGCCCTGCCCTGGGGTGGATTCCCGAGAAAGGGGAAGTTGTTGGAGGCCCTGTGGTTTGCAGCAATGGAGGAGCAAGCCAGTGCCCCGCCTCCCCCAACCCCGGGACTGGGCGCGACCCAGCAGGAAGTGCCTCCAGCCTGGGACTTTACAGTTTTGCTCCCTTCATCCTGTGCAGTAGAGGCATTCCCTCCTGCCTTTTTTCCTTCAACCTTTCTAATGGGTAAATTATTTCTAAGTTCCCAATTTGAAAGCACCTCCCCTTGCCTCTGGACCCACTCATGCCCCATCTGGCTTCTGGGTGTCTGTCCCAATGTCTTCATGTGCACACACCTGACTTTTACAGGTTGCTGTGTGTCACATACACTTTTCTGCATCTTCCTATCTTCTTTTTTTTTTTTTCTTTTATGGTGGCACCCGGGATCGAACTCACAGCCTCGCGCCTGCCAGACAAGCGCTTAAGCCACTGAGCCAAACTCCAGGCCCTAGTTTTTTGAGGCAGGGTCGCACTATGTAGCTCAGGCCGGCCTCACACTCACGTTGTAGCCCAAGCCGGTCTCCAACTCACAATGCTCCGCCTACCTCAGCCTCCTGAGTGCTGGGAGTAAAGGCGTGCGCCACCACGACCGGCTTGCATCTTCCTTTTAAAATTAAAACATTTTCTCTTCTTTTTACAATAGGCCTTATTTTTAGAACCATTTCAGATTTGCAGGAAGACAGGGGGACGGGACCTAGTCCCCATACCCTTGGCCAGTTCCCAGTTTTTGACATTGTTGTTGTGGGTGAACAGATGTGGTTTATTAGCATTAACTAAAGTTCTCACTTCAGGACTATTCCTCAGCTTCCTCACCTCCTCGTCCTGTTGGGGGCCCCCCTCCAGGGTCAGGTGACAAAGCCATATGCTCCCTTTCTTCCTGCCTCCCCTTCTTTTCCTCCTTTTCTTCCTTCCTTGTATTTGGGACTGAACCCAGAGCCTTCACAGTGAGCTACATCTCCAGCCCTTTTAATTTTTTAACACTTTAAGACAGGAATCTGTTAAGCTGCCCAGGCTGGTCTTGAACTTGGGATCTCTGTGCCTGAGCCTCACAGAGTGCTCACATTCCAAGGTGTGTGCCACCATGTACAGCTTCGAGTTCTTCACAGATGAAGATGAGCCCCTCATCTGTGACAGGAATGCCCCATGTATCTTGCCTTTTAACTTTCTTCGTGTTGTATTTGTTTGGGCCTCAAAAAAAAAAAAAATCCTTTTAGGTGCAAGCTTTCCATCTCTTCTCTTATGGTTTCCTGATTCCTCGCCTGGATTAAGAGCTCTGCGGCTGTGCTGGTGTTGGGCCAGCTCCATGCTTGCCTGGCAGTCCCAGCAAGGTTTGCAGGCAGCTATGTGCTCACCGAGTGCAAGGCGCTGCTTCCCCCACAGCTACACCCCATGTGTGTCCTGCTCTGAGGTCTGGCTGTGTGCGTGCCAAGCAGCACTTCCTGTCTTGTGCCCAACACGCAGATCAGAGCCCTGAGATGGCGTCAGTGCCAGGCTGAGGTCTGAGGGACAGTGGGGTGGGGCTGGCTTCACACCAGGCCCGTCACGTGCCTCTGTGCTGCCCCTTGCTTGCCTGTCAGCATTTCCTCTTCCTCCTTGGGTGCCCTTCCCCAGAGGCCTGGACAGTGGAGCCCCTATCTGTGTGCCCCGATCTCCAGAGGCCCTGTGTGGTTGTGACAGAGCACACAGAGATGCTGCCCATGTCTGCAGAGAGGAGCAAGCTCTTCTGCTCCAGGATGAAGTCCAAGGTCTTGTTCTTCTCCAGCCCCAGTGCTTCCCATAACAGCCCCCCTCCCCAGAATCCCTTTGTATACTGCTGCTGGCTCCTGCTTCGAGGTCCACAAGGTCCCCTGGGGCCATGCTTGTGACACTGCTGTCCAGGGAGTGCCACGTGCCTCTGTGGGGGCTGACGTGTGAGCCACGTTTTAGCACAGGATAAGCCATGTGAGTGATTTCTGAAGTACTGGCTGTGGTGTGATGCCATCAGCATGTGATCTCACTTCTGCCTGCATTCTATCCAACACAGGGGTCTCAGTGGGCTGTCGTCTTCACAGATGCACCACAGCTCCTCTGGGTGATGTGGCCTTTGGTCTGAGTGCCCATGAGTGAGTGGGATTGAGGCTGTGAGTTCATGGGGTGCCCTCATCAACCCCTCTGCTGGGTGCTCATGAGGACCCTGATGTCTGTGGGTCACTCTGCACACACAGGCCAGGGGAAGCATGGCCTGAGAGTAGCATGGACCCTGCGATCACATCCATAGACGCTGCATGGACAAATCATCACAGCAGGACACATTGCCAGGGTTTGCTGTGCTGTTGCTTACTACTGGACAATGCCACAGTGGTTTTGTCTCCTTAGAGTCTTGTGTCAGTCACAGTAAAAATGCCATGCTGGGTGAATAATGAGTGGTAAATTCCTTCTGAAGGGAAACTAGGGGGCCTTCAGGGCCCAGAAGTTTCCACTGGGAACTGCAGGCCAGTGCAAGCAAGGACAGGGTGGGGATACAGGCTGGCCAGGCAGGGGCTCTGGGCCCCAGTGAGTCTCACTTCCCGTTCTGTTATTTGTGTGACTCAAATATCAGGGAATTGAAAGGGAAATCAGAGAGAGAGGCAGCAAGCCCTGAGCAAGGATGCATGCCTCATAGTGAATGATGCTTTGTTGGATGACAAATCCCTCAGGAATGTTGGAGGCAGATCCAGACCAGTGGAAGGAATTAGTCTGGGGTATTAGGAGACCCTTCATGCTGCATCCCAGGGGGCACACATGGAGCTCATTCTGAAAATCACTTTCTCCTCCTGCAGCTGAGACTCCAGAAATTCCTTCCTCCCACTTGGGCTTTGTGGCAGTAACTCTTGAGGGAGACTGGAGCTCCCCCGGTGTAGAAGGGAAGCTCCTGTGAAGGTGGCATGTGGGGTCAGCGGAGGGAAGAACCATCAGGGGATGGGGTGTGGGCACAGAGCCAGGCTACTGGCTGAGGTTTGTTTGCACTGTCCCTGTCAGTGTCTCGAACCAGTAAATGCGTCTGACCCAGAACAGAAGCACAGACAGCAAATCCCGGGTCTTTTCAAGAGGCATTAGCAAACTGCTCTCAGGACCCTGGCTCGGAGATCCAGGCAGAGGTGCTCGGGGCTGTGCATCTCAGCTCTGTGGGGTCAGCAGTGAACCCAGCTGGTGGTGACGAGGACCCTGGGGACTCACATTCTCCAGTGGAGATGCCAGGGTGCCTGAGCACCTGAAACGAGGAAGCGTGGGAGGGACTTGGGGGCGAGGGTGTTGGTGGGTGAGCTTGTGTTGGGCTGCGAGGAAGGGGACAGTGCCTTCCTCTCTCAGCATGTTGTCTGTAGCCTGGCTCCCCTGCCCTAACCCTGGTGCCACAAGTGACCTCTAATTGATGCCTCAGGGTGGCTGCTTGAGGGCAGAAGCACATGGAGCGTATCCTGGAACAGGACGGAACATGGCTCTCCTGTTTCCGGTGCTCCATGGTCAACATCTCTTTCTAAATGAGCAAAAGGCTGGATCCCGCCGGGGAGGAGATGGGACCAGTGGCCTTCCCATTACATCCAGAATGTCCACCTCCTCCTCTGTGGGGCCTCTTGAAGTTTTCTATCTAAATGGATAGAGAAGAAGCCACACTGGGTTGAAGCTCTGAATAGAAAGGTGGAGGGCTCTGAGCTGGGGTGCAGCACCCATGGTGCTGGGGATGTTAAACTCCATATGCCAGCTGTCTTAGGGTCACCCACACCCCTGCAAGAGCCCCTGCGAGCTACCTACCAATGCACCTCTAGCCCAAGTCTGCAAATTAGTCACAACAAATTATAAACAAATCAAGAGCCTTTCCAACACGCAGGCTGAAGCTCTTGAGTTCTGAGTGCATGTGAAGTTCTTTGCTGGCTCTTCATAAGTCCCCATTCCATTCAGACCACAGCCTTCCAGGCAGGGGCGAAGCCATCAGAGGACCAGGCAGGCGCACAGCCAGCAGTCCTCCTGACTCAGCCATCAGAGGATCCGAGATCTTTATCTTCTGAAGCGTAATTTTATTTTGACAAATCTGCTGTGGGCTCTGTCACCCTGCAACTGTTCTCTGCAGTGAAACTCCAGGTGAGTGCTGAGGTCTGCGTAGATCTCAAAGGAGACCCCACAGTAAGTCCGGCAGCTGAAAAGTCCCGCGGGGACACAGGGGGCCCTGTGCCTAGATTGGGTTCTGCTTGGGGTTTTCCTGTATCAGGTCCCAAATTTGACTCCAGAGCGAGAACAGAAGTGAGACTTGAGGCTGCGGCCCTACCACAGGCCTGGGGTGGGCTGGCCACAGCTGTGGGCAGAGGGTGAGGTGGTGGCAGCTTGTGGCCAAATTGCCTCTGAAACTCCCAGTTCAGTTATTGTTCACCGAGAAGTTCAGCCTTTCTCTTGAGGCCAGCCTCAGTGTGCCACACGCTGCATGCCACCCCAGGAGGTGGGTGGCTTCTGGCGGCGGGGTGGGGGGGTGTCCCTTGCTGGTCCCAATCAGGTTGGGACAGAGAGTTAATCTCTCTAAGGTGAGCCCTATGTTTGTCTGCCCCTTGTTTTAGGAATAAAAAGTGAAAACGGAAATTAGCAAAAACCTTTAAAAGACAAATGAGCAAACAAACAAGGACTGAGGTCCTTAAAGTTAAGGGGTGCCAGGCAAGTAGGGTTCTTTGAGATCACAAAGCCCACAGTTACCCCAGACCCTGTGCCCTTAGAGGTGGGGCAAGTGGAAGAACACAGCTGTCCCCCTTCCAGAGATGGAGAAACAAACAGGAGCACTGCTCCTCAGAGAGATGAGGGCACAGGCACAGGGTCTTGGTCCCTCAACTCCTGGCAACTCACCCTGCAGGCATCACACATCTCCCAGGGAGGGCGAGTGCAGTGCAGTGAGAGAGTAAGAGAGGGAAAGAGGAGTAACGATGCGGTGTATCATTACTGTTCTATTTCATTACTGTCGCTGATCTCTTACCATGGGTTTATTCTTCCAGGAACAGGCAGCATTCAGAAGGCTCAGCATCATCTATAGTTTCAGAATCTACTGTGGGTCTCAGAACTGTTCTCCCTGGTGAAAAGATGACTCGTATACAATCACAAGAAAATGGTAGCAACAGCAACAACAACAAAAATAGAAAAATGGACAGAGGCAAGTATTGGGTAATTCACAAAGAAAACCCCAGGGCCTAAGTGTGGTCAGCAGAAACGACCACACCCAGGACCCATGGCTGTGTTGTGACATCATTCCCAGGCCTAGTTTTGGTCATTGGCAAAGGCGGAGAGTGAAGTCCCTAATTAGTCAGCCATGAGGCAATCAAAAGGAAGATTACCCTGGCCGGGCCTGGCCTGATCAGACGATCAAGACTTCCCAGGACTCAGGGACTCAAGTGGCAGAGTTTGTCCCTCTTCCACTGGCTATGACAGGTGAAGGGCCTCAAAATCCTACAACCACAAGGAGGAGGATCTTGTAACAACCTGAGTTCACTTGGAGAAGGCCTGGCGCTTTCTGAGTCTCCAGAGGAAGGGCAGGCTAGCCAAAACCTTGCTCTCCCCTGCAAGACTTGGCAAAGAACAACTAACTCTGTGTGGACCCATAACCCATAGAAGCTATGAAGTAAAAAAATGATAATGCCTTAAGATGCTAAGCAGCAAAATTTGTCACACGTTAGAAAATGAGCAAAAAGATGAAAAGATGCTTTGCATTACTAATGTGGAAGTGACAATGAACTACCCATCTGACTGCAGAGATTTAAAAATACAATTTCTACAGCTTTGATTAATGCAGAGAAGGTGCTATTTGAGGACATGTAAAGTACAGTTTTTGGGAGAGTGATCCAAAAATGCCATTTAAAATGAAATGAAAATACATTACCTTGACCCAACACTTCATTTCTGGAAACATATTCATCAGAGATAAGGTGACAGACCATGGGGCACAGCTACATGGTGCCTGCCACCTGCCATTCACAATAGCATAGATCTAAGACACTTGGCCTCTGGTCCTAGGGAAGCCACCCCTAGTTCCTCACAGACAGTGGTGCTTTGGGAGAACCTGTAAGCTCTGGCCAAGGCATGAAGATCAACTCCTCCAAGGCTCTGAGAGTGGCTGGGAGCAAAAGAAAACCAGAAGCGTCCACACTTGAAAGAAGAGATTGCACTGAGTAGGCATCCTATTATTTTCCTCCCTTAGGGCTTTTGTCCTGCAGACCATCTCTAAAACTCCATAGAAAATTTTGAAGTCTTTGCGACTTGACAAACCAGTGGGCAGATTGAAGGTGCTCATGGGAGATGGAGAACAGGAGACACATGCCAAAATTTGGGACCACAGGGGATACTGCCTGTGACTACCTAACCTCTGCCCAACTCCTAAGTTAATCACCACAGGACATATTCCAAGAAGTCCATCTGTGGTGGCCAATTGCTTGTGACAACTTAGCTGGGCTATCATACCCATTTGCTGGTCAACGACCATTTCTGACCCCTCTGGGAAGGTAATTTTGAGAAGAGTTATTACTTATATCATGGGACTCTGAGTGCAGTGATGACCTCCATCATGTGATGGGCCTCTGCCAGTCAGCTGAAGCCTTGAGAGAAAGACCAACCTTTTCCTAAGGAGAGGGAGCTCTCTGGTCATAGTCCCAAATCACAACCTTGATCTTCCCTGGGACTCCAGCCTGCTGCTGACCCTGCAGATTCTGTGTTTGTTAGCAGCCATCACCACTACAAGGCAATTTCTTAAAGTCTCTTCCTGTCTATAGTTGCAGGCACAGGAGGGCAGATTGATAGGTGAATATGGACAACTCTTAGGTTCATCTCTGGAATTTCTTAATACATGGTCCTCAAATGACCACAGATGCGATCTCTTATCCAGGAAAGATAGAGTCTGGTATCTTAGGTCAGCCAGGTTAATTACCAGTTAAATACAAGTAAATTTTGGAATAACATTTTGGGATCTAGTCTCTATCTTTGGCCATTGACGATGTCCAGCATACAATAAAAAATTACTAGACATGTGAAGAAACAGAGCAGTGTGACTCATAATAGGGGAAAAACCCATCCGTGGATACTCACTTGAGGTGAGTCCAAAGTTGGAATTAGACATGAATTTTAAAGCAGCTAATTTAACTATGCCCAAGGAAACAGGAAAATACCTTGAAGAATCCACAAATAGAAAAACAACAACAACAACAAAAAAAAAGATTTGCAGTGATCTGTGACACAATAGAAAATACTCAGTACACAATGAGAGTGTCAGAGGGAGGGAGCAAAATATGAGGAAAAATTAGCTAAATATTTTAAAGTCTGGTAAAAACAAATTTACAGATTTAAGAATACTATTGAAAGTCATGTGAGGTGATGTATATCTGTCATCCTGGCTATTCAAGAGGTTGAGGCCAAGATTAGAAGTTCAGGGTCTCACAAAACCTATCTGGGCTGGGCTCAAATTTGAGATTCTCCTGCCTCAGTTTCCCAAATTAACCCTGGGATTACAGGCTTGCCTCACTACATACAGCTAAGTGACTTTTTTTTTTTTGTATTTAGTGATTTTTGGAGACGCTGTTTTAAAATAAAGAATCAGAAAAGGGCTGGGGACATAGCTTAGGGCAAAGGCCCAGGGTTCAATCCCCAGTCCCTCAAAACATAAATAATTGAGTAACAGATAAATAACAAAGAAAATTTCACACATAGATACTATGTGTTACAGTCTGTAGTCAAACTACCAAAAACAAAGTGCACACAGAAAATCTTGAAAGCAACTGGGAGGAAATGGCACATGACTAACAGGGAGACAGCACACAGTCACTAACTTTTCCAGGAACAGTGGTGACCAAAAAATGTGGAAAACCACTCTACAAGTGCTAAAGAAAGAAACAAAGAAAGAGCTCTCTATCCCAGTATGTGTATCTAGAGAAAATATTCTTTAGAAAATGAAGACAATAAAAACTGCATGCAGTAATTCTATCAATGGAGAATATTTGAAAAAAGTAGTCTTCCCATAACCTCTACTGTAATGCATATTAAAAAACATGAATTGAAACTATGTCAGTTAACAGACAAAACAAGAAACAGTTTTACACAAATGGGAAAAAAGTCTAATATGCTTGTTTACACATCATGTGTTTGCACTTGCAGTGGTGTGACATAGGCTACATGGTGAGACTGCCTCAGGTGTACACTGTACCTGGCTGTATTGCCTTTAGTGAATTTAATAACAGTAATGAAAATAGCTAGAGGTTGCTTTGCTTTTTACTGCC